>OY755084.1:16958525-17093197 GCA_963576655.1 Gastrophysa polygoni
GTAATGAACTCGCTGAACAAAATTTTGTAGTGAATCTAAAATCATGTGAGGAGGAATGCAACTGTTCGATATTTGGCGGTCTATTTTTGTAGACTACATTTTTTATGTGACCCCATAGAAAAAAGTCAAGTGGGGTCATATCGGGAGACCTAGCTGGCCATTCAATTGCTCCCCTGCGTCCAATCCATTTATTAGGAAAAGTTTCATCTAGATATGCGCGTACCATACGTCCAAAATGTGGAGGAGCCACATCTTGTTGAAACCATATTTGTTCTGCCGGCAAATTGGGATTGTTATTATTCGGGAATAATCGTCTAAGCTCTGGAATGATATGCTGTTGTAAAAGTGATAAATATCGTTCAGAGTTCAAATTTCCGTTTATAAAATAGGGTCCTATGACGTGTCCACCAATAATGCCACACCAGACATTTACTTTTTGTGGCCGTTGAGTGTGAACTTCCTCCATCCAATGTGGATTTTGGTCTGACCAATACCTACAGTTGTGTCGATTTACGTGCCCGTTTAAACAAAATGTAGATTCGTCAGAAAACAATATGTGGTTGACAAAGTTGACATTTTCGCTTAATTTATCCATAATAACTTCACAGAACTCGATTCTACGATCAAAATCGTCTTCACTCAATTCTTGTACCAAATGAATTTTATATGGATGAAATTTTTTCAGTTTGCAAATTTTTTGAATGGAATATCGACTCATGTTATGATTCAAAGCCCTCTGTTGTGCCGAATTTATTGGATTTTCCACCACATCTAACATGACATTCAAAAGCATTTTCTTCATTTGTAACGCTTACTGGTCTTCCACTTTTTGGTCGATCTTTGACATCTCCAGTTTCATGAAAACGCTGCAATGTTTTTGAAACGGTTGATTCAGAAATTGGTTCCCGGAAAATATTCACTATTTGGTCACAACTTCGTCTTCTATCACCGAATCCTATGATCATTAAAATTTCAATACGCTCAGTATTAGTTAAACGTGCCATTTTTGCGCGAAACTTATTCACATACTAAATGTATTTTTGACATGTGTTGTCAAGATCATCACTGTTAGACAAGAGAACGACGCGGCGTTGTTATAGAGCTGGAAACTTTCAAAGGTAACTTGATGGACTATGAACTTAATGGACTAACATTTTTGGATAATTTATTATAAGTTATTTTCAAAATTCGATATCTCGAAATCGGTTGAATTTAGGAAATGATGCGCTTTATCAATTTTGTTCAGAATTTCGAGCAGAATTGAAATGTGGAATAATATACAGGGTGTCCCATTAGATAAAAAGCAACTTTGTTTCGTCCTGACTTTTTGACTCATCCTGTATACTTAATTTTTCATTAGCTTAATGGATTTTGAAAAACCCTACAACTTTCGTATCCTAACATTTTTTGCTAGCTATCTTACTTTAGGAAATAATCGACCGTTTCCATACATATCAGCGACCCTGTATATCTATATATGATAGTGTTCTCTTCAAGATCGTATTTTCATTTCAATCATGCTTAGGTCGACAATTCCACCTGTCACGAATTTCGACATATTGACTATTGAAAATGCTTTCGATATTATGTGATATTTCTTCATCAGCACTACTCGATGCACTAGTTATTAACAGGAGAGCATGCAGCAGGCTTTGGGTTATGATCCTTGAAACATTTCCAGTGTCATTTCATAATACATAAATCTAAGAACGGAAATGTTCGGAAAACGGAAAAAGTTTGCGGTCTCAATAAAACTATTGCAGTCTATGAAACAATCAGCGTTATCGTGGGTGGCATTGACGCATCTTTAAGTTTCCTTCAACGGATGTCAAACCATGTCAAACCACGTCAAACCACCTTCAAGCCGATTGTAAGCCTTATCCACTGTGAAGAATTCAAAATGCGCGCAGTACTCATTTGTCTTATTAGCATCACATCAAATTAGTCATTTTCTGTACGAATGAAATTTTAAAGACACTACATTGAAGAAATCTATCGATCGGTAGGTAAGTATGCCGTCGAATCTTCTTGATCTCTGCAATATTGTGACAATCCCTCAATTCAAATTGCATTCTCGCCGCGAATTATTCATAAGAAAAGGATAGGGACAACAAAACAAAATTTGAATAATTGGCGATTCCTTGTAAAGTCTTACGAATCGTCATACAACTTCGAGAATCTCTCAATTAGAAAAGAGAGAAATACTCAGAAACCTTGAGATTCTTACAAATCCATGAAAAATTCTTACTAAGCACTGTATAAGAAAAAGTAAAGTGATGTGTGATGGAATTCGGTGCAAAATGCCAATTAAATGCTAGATCTTCTTTCAAAGTGGATTTCAAAGCTGATATATTGTTACTTCCTCCTCAGTGATTCGAATTTTGCATTTCAAACTTGATGCGACAGAAATTCTCGCGATCGAAAGCAGAGGGGATATGCTGAATTAGGAGATGCTCGAAGACGAGTTGTTAGCAGTTATTATTTGTCGTATAACTAGTTCTTTTGCGCTCAATCGATTGATATATGCGTTGTTTTTGCTGTACATGATTCGATCAAGGCTCGTACAGATTCAGTTTTTACGCTAACTCAAAACGGCATTGGTCAACTTATAGTCGACTCGAATGGCAGGTGATTAGAAATTCACTTTTGTTTTCAGCGTAGAATGAATAAGTATCACTCCGAACATTCGTCGACAATCGGTTAAGAAAGTCACATTTCAAAAGATATTTCTTTCTATTTGGATCTCAAATATTTGAATATTTCTCAGCGTGTTTTTGAGCAAGTCTGGTGTCACAAGAAATGAATCATATTGATGAGTCTCAAATGGAGCACCTCATTTATTTTGATATCTTCAGAATCTGCAAAAATTTGTGAATTTTCTACTTCACAAAATCTGTCTTCAATATAGTGCCTTGAATAGAATAGAATAATCCTTGCCAATGAGTATCACGGTGAAAACAAACATAATTCATTAACTTCAGCCAGATAATGTTTCCCCATTATTTTTCTTTTCGAATGGCATCCGATTCTTTCTATAGGGCTGCTACCTGAAAGGTATTCAATAAACATCATCGACTGACATTATCTATATTATCGACGAAATATCTATGAATCGATATTTTTGGTGAGAATTTTTATCGTGACTATCGTTAATTATTGATGAATTTGACCAACCCTATAACCATGCCAGCCTCCTCCTCTATACACAACTTATATTTTTTTGACTATTCCTTCGTATACAAGGTGATGATTCAGTGCAAGTGCCGTAAATTGAAGGGCTCGTAGGCAAAGCTAAATCATGAAGAAAGTTGAAATGATTTTATTTTTCTGGAGAAGACTTTTTACGAAAATATAAGGTGTTCAAGTGTCGGATGGAAGAACAGTTCTTGTATTATATCTTTTCACAGAGTGGACCAATGATTCTGATTTTTTCTGAATATTATGATATTTTCCGTTATTTTCAAAACAAGCAGGTATTGAGAAAATTTTGGGTACAACGAAAGCACTAAGTTGCGTAGATTTCGGGGTCACAGGACATATTTTGTTACAGGAAGAAATTCTAAATAGATGTTTCAATGTATGCTTGTCAAATTTTGATAAGACGCACTAATTTTGAGAAAAAAAATCAACACTCTCGGAATTTCCAGAAGATTTATATTTATTATGGATGTCCCTTCTATAAAGGGCTACATGGGAAGATGTTATTTTTATCCATTTCAGAAATTGACAGAATGGTAATTCGTGATGACCAGTCGATCATTGGATTTCTGAAGGTAATTTTGCCATATCCCTGGTATAGAATACCCGAGGAAATACTTTCCTATACTGATGAAAAAAACAACTGTATTCGTCTCGGTATTCGTTTATCACCAGATATCGGATTACCAGTTATTTGCGCGGAAGTCTTTGGAATATTCCCTGCATGTTTCAGTTCATTTATCACGGAAACGAAACGGTTTCTCGAATGACAATATTTATTATTATGGATTCCTCATGTCTCGAGACCTATACACGGAGGAATGAACTCTATTGGACAACACACTCATATAGATTTCAATAACAAAACATATAGGTACTTAATCATCAATCAACATTCCATATTCCAACAATACTTCTTTTATGATTGTTGTATTTCAAACGAAGAGCTTTTCTGTTCGGTCATGTTACCTCGGATTGATTAACTCCGGTATATCTTCGTATCTCGCTTCGTATATCTATATATGATTCCAACCTTCACAATGGTTTCCGAGATGGTTTCCCACCACATTTGGTAGGAGGATTTCACGACAGAATGGCCAGTTTGATTACCGGATCCAACACCACTCGATTCACGTCTCGGATACACGTGTGGATGTATGTGAAACAAATAGTTGTTTTGTAATAGTTGCTTGTAGTTGCACTCTTGAACAGGCCCGTCTTGTTTCTCGGCCTATTCTCAGGATAGACCTCGGGAGAGACAGTACTCATTTTTCATGACTAGTTTGGAAAGTCAAGACATAACGGGGCAAAACATGACAGTGGTTGATATTTTTTTCATCTGTTGACAACCAGGTTGCTGATTTCTATTAACAAGATGAAACATCACTGAAAGTCCTTTGCAGTTGAGAGGAGCAACATACAGCTAGTTAAATCACAGTATATTGTTTAGCACTATACTGTGGTTGAATCTCTCGTCGCCAGACGAATCACCAGATGTGTTTGTTTACTTATCCAAATTATAGTGGCTTTTTGTTTTCAAGCCACTGGAATTGTCATCCAGATACGACTTTGTCATTCTGCTATCGTGAGCGAAACCCTCGGCGAAACGTTTTTGACAGAGGTTTAACTAGCACGCCAAATATGCCAATAGACGTTGGAGGTCATTTTGTCGGCATGAGATCTAAGGGTTTTCCGAGGGATTTTTAAAGTTTGCACATTTAATATTGTGCAAAAGTGATAAAATATGTTTTTGCATTTCCGGTAATAAGAGGTGGTTCATTCAATTCTTAGTATATCCTAGCATAACTATTGGAACATTCGAAAACAGGATGTATTTGACATTTCTACGTGACAAGCTCGATGACAAGTAAAGAAGTTGTCAATGTCTTCACTTGTCAAATTCAATTGTAACATTGATAGAGCGGTCACCCGACTGTTATCACATTGCAGGTCACCCGAGGGTCACCTAAATTCGATGATGATTCTTCCTGAATAGCACAAAATAAGTATATACTGTGTGGAACTCCTGGAGACATAATTATGTATGTATGAGGGTTGAAACTTTTTTTTGCATCATATCGGATGCAAAGTAATAGAAGTAATAATTTTGTACTGTGTCCATTTGGATGAATATAGGAGAGATATAGGAGTTAACCAGAGGTGAAGGAATAAAGGAATAAACAGAAAAAATTAGTTGAATCTGAGGGACCCTTTTTTGCACCTAGGGATTTTGCCGGATTTTGTTTATGTTATTTAACTAATTGCGTTTGGTTTCGTTTCATTCATCTGTTCATGTTCGTTCTTATTTTATACTTCTTATATAGTTATCGACTCGGTTATCGATATTAACAGCCAATTTATTGAATTAGTTAGTCAGATATACTGACATTCTGACACTATAGCTTTGACGAATCCACATTTCTAGTGATTTGTTAATTGTATCAATTGATATTGCATTAACAACGGTTCTTTCTCAGTTAAATATTCACTCAATAAATGGTACATCCACTCTAGTTTGATAATTGTAGGTGCATCAATTCACATGTACACTCACCGCTATGAATATTGTTGTACCTACTATTAGGTAGCTATTTCCAACAAAACAACTGTTAATTTTGGCAAAACTCACAATTCTTCATTCGTCACATATCACTGGAAAAACTTCACCAACTGCACTACTTCTTCAGCGGGATATCACAAAAATTGCCGATTCTCGATAGACACGACGCCAACTGTCAAACCGATTCGCAATTTGACAAATCGCAAACGTCGAATGTTTCGCTCGAACTGATCTCGTGACGCAAGACGCAACGGGCGCACAGGACTCTAGATGCTGGACCGAAGAGCCAGTTCGTTTATACAGAGCGTATTATTTCTGGTTTCTCGTGTTATTTTGATGCACTCTCGAACATCTGTGCAACGCACACGAGCCGAATACGAGTCATAGCTGGCTGTGGAGGCGATAAATTTTCGTTTTGACGGTCGCCCTGGCACGGCCACAGCCCTCTCGAATTCACGGTCTCGCTGGGGATCACCCTCCAGAGGCGTAACATACAATCATACAATATCCCAGTTTATTTCTTCCCGAACAAAAAAGTTGTGATGAGCAGAGAGGCACATCACTGTGTCCATTTGTATGACTATTGTACAAGATTCAGTACAGCCCCAAGTCGATTCAACATGCAGGTGATTCATTTTTGGAACATGACAGTTCACTTTCACTTATATCCGTCTACTATCCATGTCAATTTTACGAGCTATGTACCTAGATTCGGGATCTGAAAAATCATAATACCTATCTTGATCACACTTGAAAAAAAGGATTACTGGAAGCTGAACGATGATTATATTATGAATCATTCAGATATTCTCATCGTTCTGAAAACTGATGTTCGTTTGGGGAGGTGTTCTGGGAATGTACCTACTAAGTATAGTACATCAGAACCGAATATATGATATTATATATTCTCTACTAGATCGAGCTTAGAGAGAGAGACAGAGGAATTGTAACGACCATAACAAAAAGGCGCAGCGATCAAAAATCAGATGACTGTTGCCAAAATCTTTTGATGTGCCATGCCACTGTATTGAGTAATACGACATTTTCAGTTATTTCCATTCGATTCGAGTTGATAGTGTAATATTATCCACTCAAATCTATTGTTTAGCGAGTTTCATTGGTCCATAAGTGTGTTAAAACAAGAATAATCAGTTTTACTTGTTGTTTAAATATAAAAAACTAGTATAAATAATGAGTAACCTCGTGAACACATTTCGGGAAACCTCCTAGAAGTTATCGATCAAATATCCAAATACTAATACTATTCTCTCTAATCGAAGAAATATCAGTAGATGATTTTATATGAAATCGAACACTCATTTCATCTGAGTCCACATCTGAAATCCACTTAAAAAAGTAGTAATTTGAAGAGAAAATCAGTGGATTCGAGTAAAAAGGTCTGATATCAAAGAAGAGCCTGTACTTCACTAAACAAGCCCGATTCACATTAGATTCAATGCTGAATGAATTCAAGATTAACACATCGGTAGAATATGAATTCCTATTTTTGCCGACTTTCGCTACGCCAATGTGTCTTCGCTCACCCTTCACCACGAGACAGAAAGGCCTTAGGAGAACCTTCAATCGCCCACTAGACTAGTTTCGTAGTTTCAGTTCTCGATCGACCATACACCACCATACATGAAGCAAAAATTGTTACGTCTGCGGCATATGAACGTAAACAAGAAAATAAATCAGGTCGATGACTAATTCACAAAGTGATGATGTTTACATTTTCGAAATTTTCAACAATAACGAGATACAAATATTTGATGAAGCATTGAAAAAGAACTATTGTATATGGCTACTGTTGATAGCTACCTGCTTATATTACGTAACAAAAGTTGTAAATATTCTACACCTGTGTGCATGTTAGTAAATACCCATCCCATCAAAATTATGAGATTCCGTGGGCTCTGAACCAGATTTATTTTAAGAGTACATTCTCATCTAACATTCTTCAATGAGTTTTTATTCTAATCAGCCACGTCTGATGATATTTCTTCTCAGATAGTACATTCTATTTTTTGCCAAAAATTATTCAAAAATTGTTATATAATAGGGATTTCTTAACACATCGTGAAATTACATAGAGAAAAGTGAATTTTATGTAAGCTTGTATAGCTAAGTGATTATTTATTTTTGTGAAATAGTATATTATTCAATAAGCACAACCCGTGGGCTAGTGTCCTAAATTATCCAAGTGAATAATAGCTAGAACACGCGAGTAGAAAACTACAGTTTGTCTACGAACCCCAAATAATACTCTGTTAGAATAATCGCAGTTTCTTACTTTAACATGTGGGTAACATTTAATTCCTATATAACTAATTGAGAACAAAAACCCTGCAGATCAATATTCGAATTTACAAAAATCTTCTCGACGAAAATTCTAGATTTGTTTTCTTCCAAACTGATGGAGAAACGGGTAATGATACCCAGACGAAAAATAAGTAAAATATTCCCCTAATCAACCTGCTACAAGAAACAAGAAGAATATTGGACTCAAAACCCCCTCGACGCACTAGTAAAAATGAAAAATTCACTCTTTGATCCCTAAAAGATATTTCGTGTATGGACCTGAATTTCCGATTTTTTTCTCATGTCTGTCCCGACGCACATTATTTTTTTCATCGATTCCCCACCCCAAAAAAAATCGTACGCCCATGTTCTACCTCGAAAAATTTTACCCCCATGCAAATTACCTTGATTATTACCTCAACTCTTCATTCTCGGTATATTTTCGTAAAATTTTCATGATTTTTATATTAATTTTCATAATATTCGGCATGTATATTATCCATGATCGATTAAAGATCATCATTTAGATTCCAATGATACTAGGTTTGAAAAAATATATATATATATTATATATATACATATATATATATATATATATATATATATATATATATATATATACATATATATATATATATATGAAACCAAAGTATTGGGGAATGCAGGAATGTATAAATGATTATTTCCATCATCAGGGATGATCTTTTTTGAGGTTGAATAGAACGATGTTACAGTGAAACATGGCACACAATGGCATTAGTAAAAATATATAACATTGTACAGTACAAAAATGACATTACATTGAGTTATTACTTGGTACGTTATTGTTCGAAGTTCACATATTGAAATTATAATTATTGTTGAATTAAATTTAAATTTTTATTTCGGGACCATGCTCCTCCGACACAAGGCCGAAAGTCAGGTTGTAATAACTCAATTTATTGTCATTGTTGTACGGTGAAATGTTATATATTTTTACTAATGTCATTGTGTGCCATGTTTCACTGTATACAACCTCAAAAAAGATCATCCCTGATGATGGAAATAATCATTTCCGAGAGCTTGGATAAACTTTGAAGAGTTCCTCAATTATACATTGCTGCATTCCCCAATACATTGGTTTCATTCCTACTGGTCAGCAACGACTTCCCTTCTCAATACTATATATAGCCTAGTTTTCCATACTCAATGAGAGTGACGGAGCAATTTTTTCCGGAACTTCTGCGTCACGCTCATTGGGCAAATTGAAGATAAAATAGGCTTATCTCCTTATAGTCATCAAAAAATCCTATCCAGCGGTTCTTGGTCCAGGAACCACTGCTCAAATATGTTTGGAAACCGCGGACGCAGACCACCAAAAAGTATGAAAAACTTTCATGAGCAAGCAATTGATTCGAGATATCATGGTATGTAATGACCCGAGCACCCAAAGAAATTGACAATCGAAATGATCTCAAAACAGTTAACATACAAATATGAAATCTATAAATATGAAATTACCGAGTATTTGTCGATTCGAGGGTTACTCAAATATTATATCACAAGACCTATGAATTCCAGTATCGAAATATCTGCTTGGAAAATATTTGATTGTTCAATAATTCATTAGAAAAAAAGATACCGCAAAAGGTTTTTATTCAACAATTATTGTGCATGAAACTGTTGACCAAAAAACAACAATCATCATCATCAAATCAAAAAATCATGCAATAAATATTTAAATTCGAAGTTCGAGTGGTTTACGGCTAAATTATCTCCTGAACTACTTAGATTTTATAAACTGTTGAAAAGAATCGTTAGAATTAGTAATGAACGACAAAACGAAAACCAATATGGAAAACGAACATTCAACCGCGATCAAACAGGACTTGGGATTCAATCACTCATCCAAACAGAATTCATTCAAAAATGAAGGTGTCTTATTGGTTTATTTCCGAAATACAACGACGAAGCGACGGAATGGATCCGAAATATCACCCATCTATTCAGCAAAAAACTTGAGCAGAGTATTACCTACTAATATTGATAATGATGATGTCAGGGAATTTTCAAGTATGAATCTGCAAATGGTACTAATATGACAAAAAAATCGTAACGTTCTAGTTACTGAGATAATATTGGGGGAGTTGATGGATGTCACTGGAAAAAAAATATTTCGATATACAAGGCGTTCCATTTAAAGAAATTGTCCTCGACTCTCCAGATTTTTTTGATGCGCCGGTATATTCCGCAATAATTTCTCATGACTTTCGTTTTTGAATGATGTCTCTAGCTATCATAAGCTTCGAGCAATCAGACTCTGACACACTATTTCGCAATCACAAATATTGGACCTCGCTTCAATTGCGTACCATACCATACATACTTCCTTTGTATCTCATAGTGTTTCTAACGGGAAGAAGCAGGTCATAGTGATTCCTTTTATTATAGATCGAATTTTGAGGGAATTGCAGAGCATTGAAAATATTTTTTTAAATTCAATATGACTTTCAGAAGGGAGGAATGATTTTATTTCTATGTACATTTCCTGACATTTTCAAAAGTAGGTGAAGTTATATCATCGAATCATCAACTTTGTCGAAATGTCTATCGACTACACTATTTACGAAAGAGCCGTAAAAATACCATAAAACCATCGACATAAGAAAGCCCAATGATTTCATTATCGTAAAATAGTACGGAAATAGCTCAACATGTCCCGTATGTTCTTTCTTTACACGGCCAATCGAACCTACAAATCGTTCCTGATATGTTTATTTCTTCTGTAGCTGGAAATAGACCATGTGGATTTGTAACACTTAGTTACATAAGATGAGGAACAATTACATGCCTGTTCAGGATATCTTTAGAACTGTAAACAGGCAATTATACAAAATTACTACATATAATGGGAATTTTCAATAATACATACATAATAAAATAGAGTAATCTACAGTATCTTATGTAAATCTATGAATATAGATCAGTGTCATCAGGTACCGAATGGTAGATGTAGAATTGGAAAAAACGAGTGCTCTGACTTCGGCCGAAGCTAGCAAAGCCACACGTTTAAAAAAAAACGAACAGCCAAAAATTCCAAAATAAGATGGTCATGAAGCTAATATACAGATCTATCACTTCGCCATATCAAATCGTCAAATGACATGATTTTGAGAAAAGGACATAATCGATTTTTCAGCTTTTAATGGGATTTTCTCTCCTCGTTTCTAAAAAATAGAGTAGAAGTTATTGAAAATTATTGCAATATATTTGTAGTAAGGACAGATTTAGGATCTGTCCCAAAATGTCACTGCGCTTGAAATTAAACCTTTAGACACCTAAAAGAGAAATTCTCTATTGGTCAGTGACACCTTGTTTTTGAAAAAAATTGGAAATACAAATATATTTAATAAGAATAAAACCTCTACTTATCTTGGTGGACGTTTCGGAAACGAATCTGCTCCCGTTCTCAACACAATTGAAATATTTTTCTCTTCGTAAACTTTTTTCGATGTTTCCGATTTTGACACTGAAAAGTGACAATTTGGCAGACGGAGGAATTCTGGTTACAAGGTGTTTTCATTAATTAATATCGAATTTTCCATTTTCATATTCAAGTTTCAGAAGTGGATGCCAAGTTCTATCTATATCAACTGAACAAGAAGCAATATTATTGTCTCCGTTCAGGAGAATGCAAGCAGACTCTTTGATTTTCCGTTTTTGGTTGTTGTCTTCTTTTCCTATGATCTTAATCTTCGATCATTGAACAGACTAGATAAGTAATCCACACCCCTGGCAATACAGTTTGTTTGGAAGCAACATCTATAGTATCTATCTTTGTCTAAACAAGTATAGCAGAACTTGATTCTCCCAGCACCAGTGCCGTGTTGTCAGAGGGGGTCGAATTTATTATTAATTCATGATGAAACCAAATTGAAAATCCGTAACAATTTCAGTGGTACTTTTTAGCATTTCTTGGTGGGAAAATGAACATCTTTATACCTCCTTCATATTGTTACGAGAAATTCGAATACATACAATCCTATGGTGATTTTTGTAACTTACTTGTAATCAATAAACTTATTATGACCACGTCACAAGAAAAGTTCAATTCTCAACGCCATATGGAACAATATACTTACTATTCAGTATACAGTTGTCTATTTATACTTTATCATAAATAACGTTCAATTTCAATAATGAACATATCTTTGGCGATCAGTGACAGTGCATGTAAGTATATTTACGATTTCAAAGTTCAGTACCTACTAGTGGAAATAATTTTCAAAAAAGTGAAACTCGTTTTGAAGGCAAATAGATATGATTGCATATTTGAATGTAATTTTCAAATCTGAAGATGAATCTTGTTCATATCATTTCACGATATCGTCAAAATGGAGGAGGTTTCATCTTGAGCAGAATTCATATATTTCGACGCAAAAAAATGATGTCTGATTATTTCATTTCATGTATATAGATGAGAATCGATTATGAATATGTGTTGACAAGTATTATGACGAAATGTTATATCAACAATAAAATCATGAATCATGTGAAAATGTAGCAAATAGCGTTACTTATTTAAAACAGGACTGAAATGAAAAACAACCATGGATAATCACACAAATAATTCATTGATTTTTGAATAGGATTGTTTTTGTTAACATACTTCTTACTCTAACTTCCGTTGAATCTTTCAATTCATTTGCCTCATGATGAAGTCTTACAGTGAAATATTTCTCCAAATTAGTTTGACTAGTTCCAAAAACAGTCAACGGTGAATTTCTCATTGTTGTGTGTAGAAGAAGTATAGAAATATCATTATATTTTTTATAACGAATATTAATTGAGTTCATCATTATTCTCAGTGATTTTTCAGCAGCTTCGCATATTTTGACTACAAATAAGGAAGCATTCATCAGTGCTACATATTTTACCACAAGACACTGTCGCAGCTGACCTATGGGTATAATCGATATAATCTAATCAATTCAATTTAACTTCATTTTTATCCATTCCATTTGGGAAAATGCTTCAGAATCTCGAATGATACGACAATGGTAACTCACCTATGAAATGACGTGTTTTGATCGCCGGATCAAATTGTCTTTAACACACCTCACAACGTCTCACCATCATATCAAATCACCAAAACAGGAAATAAACTGAGTTCCTGATGAATTCTGAGTACACAAAACTGAACACAAGTTGAATAATATCGATAAATCAAAACGTAAATAATGACAGATACCAAACAAAGCAATAATCGCCGTCGACTGTCAATATCAAGTTGCGGTGTTGCAACGTTGAGCAAAAAGTATTCACGATACCCATGCTGGTCCTCGAGCCCCCAAGAAAGTAAAATTGATAAGTCTCAGAATAATGTAGCAGTCTTCTATTAATCAGAACTGATTCATCATCGTCATGACCCAAATTTATTATTATATTTGTGCATTGAACTACATGAATTCATAAAGGACTTCAAATATTATGGACTATTCATCACTTTTTGATGATTGGATATGACAACACTGGCGACGATTGGGTACTGATATTATGATAATTCTGGGAATTCATGTTAGCATCAGAATATTTGTTTTGTGATCCTTCTAGTGGGTTTGTTGTTCGGAGATCTTAATATTACCCCAATCGGCCATATGTTGTCCATTTTCAGTAAGGATATGCTCAGCTAATTTTGACTTGTCAGTATATCTTCCCTTTATATTGTTCTTATGCTCTTTTATCCTTACTGATAGAGGCCTGCTGGTTTCACCGGTATAATATTTTCCACAAACACATGGTATACTGTAAATACAATTTTTTGATGATTGTTCTTCATTTTTCGGTTTTGTATGAGTCAAAATCGGAAATACAATGAGATCGATTTTGACTCATACAAAACCGAAAAATGAAGAACAATCATCAAAAATTGTATTTACAGTATACCATGTGTTTGTGGAAAATATTATATCGGTGAAACCAGCAGGCCTCTATCAGTAAGGATAAAAGAGCATAAGAACAATATAAAGAGAAGATATACTGACAAGTCAAAATTAGCTGAGCATATCCTTACTGAGAATGGACAACATATGGCCGATCGGAGTAATATTAAGATCATAGGAAAAGAAGACAACAACCAAAAACGGAAAATCAAAGAGTCTGCTTGCATTTTCCTGAACGGAGACAATAATATTGCTTCTTGTTCAGTTGATATAGATAGAACTTGGCATCCACTTCTGAAACTTGAATATGAAAATGGAAAATTCGATATCAATTAATGAAAACACCTTGTAACCAGAATTCCTCCGTCTGCCAAATTGTCACTTTTCAATGTCAAAATCGGAAACATTGAAAAAAGTTTACGAAGAGAAAAATATTTCAATTGTGTTGAGAACGGGAGCAGATTCGTTCCCGAAACGTCCACCAAGATAAGTAGAGGTTTTATTCTTATTAAATATATTTGTATTTCCAAATTTTTTCAAAAACAAGGTGTCACTGACCAATAGAGAATTTCTCTTTTAGGTATCTAAAAGGTTTAATTTCAAGCGCACTGACATTTTGGGACAGATCCTAAATCTGTCCTTACTACAAATATATTGCAATAATTTTTAATAACTTCTACTCTATTTTTTAGAAACCAGGAGAGAAAATCCCATTAAAAGCTGAAAAATGAATATACCACCTCCTCGAAGAACTTACAGACAGTATTTAGGACATTGACTTTGCGAATATTTCCAAACGCTTGCGTTTTTACGGATTTCTACCGGCAAACGTGGAAAATCGAAAATATAGAATTAATTAGCCTAAAATAATTTCAACAGTTTCACTGTTTCGAATCACTAAAAAAAGACATCGCTGAGTTCGGCCGAACCCAGCAAAGCCACACATTTTTTCGTGGAAGAGATGTATTAGAATGATGGGAATAGGGTGAAAAATTATTTTTCAGCTTTTGTGTGAGATTTTTCGTCTTCGTTCCTAAAAATGAAATAAAAGTAATTGAAAATCATTTCAATATAATAAGGGTAGATTTGTGATCTACCCCAAAATGTCACTGCGCTTGGAATTAAACCTTCAGATACCAGTGACACCTTGTTTTTTGAAAAATTTGGAAACACAAATATATTTTTAATAAAAACAAAACTTCAACGTATCTCAGTGAACCTTTCGAGAACGAATCTGCTCCAGTTTTCAACACAATTAGAATATCTTATATTCGCAATTTCATTTTCAATGTCGAGTTGTTTCGACAACATTGGAAAAAAATGCATTTGCATTTATTGCATCAGTCGTCAAGACCACACTGTATAGGCGAGATACAATCGTATACATTTATATCATATCATATCTGATTAACAAAAGATCCACGTACACTATTTTGACATTGAATCCATAGGGAAAAATATTGTTTCAATATCATCTCGTTTGATTCAGCGGTAAAAATTAGATATTATCTGGCTGACATTTGTGCAACCAAATCGTCTATCCATGAAAATGAATCTAAAGCCTCTGAAAGGTTAGTGAAATCCTCGGAAAAATCTCACGGAGTTAATGGCCTGAGCAGATCGGTATACCGCAACTACAAGGTAGTCACTGAAAATGTCTACGACAAAATGGATTGGGAAATTAGGGAATTATTTATATGATTACCCATCAACTTCTCATGTTGATCTGGAACCGTTTCGGAGATATAAATTAATTTCGAATTTTTTCCACACAATTCTTTATCATCTGAACATATTTCGATATTTCCATGTTGTGCGTGGTATATTTTGAGTGACGAAATGATGAAACTTCATAGCTTTCGAACTCCGCGAGCAGCTACTACTGGTGCTCTCTACACAGATCTACTACATGACACTAGGGTTGTTATTCTTATGATCATATTCTCTATTGGTTCCATGATCATATTCTCTATTGGTTCCATAGAGAAATCATTCATCGGTAGTGTTTTGTATATTTTCTGTCATCATATAGTGACGCTGAATGTTGAAAAGATGTTCGAACGAAATAGTTGTTTATGCACCAAGTGTTTCATAAGGATGATAACGCTGGTGACGTATGCAGGATTTTTTTCACTGAAAACTTGATTCTGTATATTTCTCATTATTGAAATAAAAATCTTGATATAAGTGATTTATATATCCCGGCTCTAATCAAATACTTCTCATTTAGGAAATGTCAACATTGCAAATCCTAAAAATCTTGCAAATTCACGTTCAATAGAATCATATGCAATCATATGCAGTGCTTTTATGTTAAATAAATCTGAAAACCCCATTCCTTGTTGGTGACCAATTGATTTAGAGTTCTTGAGCCTGTATCGTATTGGTAGAGATTACACAAAAGAGGGTATACTATAATCTTTAGTATTATAGAAGTACTCCAAATTCAATAGTTGGTAGGCAAAAAAATTACCTATTGATATCAGTGAAATGAATAGGTAGGTATTTCTCGGTATTTTTAGAAATTGCGAAAACAATTTAGTTTAATTATTCATACCTTGTACGACTGTAAACCACTTGATAGCTTCATCAACGCAGCGATTTAGTGTTTTATTTCGTGATAGGACTAACCTGGAACCCCGATCCAAATGGGTGTGAATTGAAATATATCAATTAACGTTCAGTGAATCATGTTCTTACTTCTTGAGATGTAAGATTAAACTTATTTGTCCTTGCTCAATTGACACACATGGTTCGCAGTATCGAATCAACACACTTATTCGATATTAACAACTGATTTACAACTCAGTGGTTGGTGATAACATAAGAACCTACCGGTATGTCTATGAGCTTTCCATTTCTCTGATTGATATCAATAACAACTAGTCGTTTCGAATAACACTACTGTCAACTACTCGCACTATCACTAACACTAGCTTTTTGTGAAAAAAGAATTGCAAAAGCCTGTAAGAAGCTTGTTTTTATTTACATGTCTAGTTGATCCCGTGGCTTATTTCAGAAGTCGCGTTTCATACTGGCCCGGCTATCGGTTGACAGTCTATTCCACCACGGTCCAGAAGGTTCCCTTCAATAATTGAGTCCTGATAAGATTACGTCAGTTACGGTCTGAAAACCGTGAGGCAAATCTGTAAATCAGTTCAGCGACTGATAATAAACCTCCTTACGTATATTGGGAAACTTGAGCGCCCATGTGGATTCATTGTCAACAATGGTCATCACAGAACTTGGTATGCTATCATAGTTTTTACGATATCTAAGATGCGAAGTGAAATATAAAAACCACACACTTCTTCTACACGACGAGTTGCTGTGGTACTACTAGATCGAGGTTTGAAACACAATTATAATTATTTCACTACAAGTTTTAACTAATATTCATGATAACCATATCTTCAAGGCAGTGAAGTAGTTCAAAATATCCAAGTATTTTGTATCATTGAATTATTTCGTATAAATGACTTCATATGGACAGCAATTATTTTGTGAGGAATCATTTGAATAATGTATTCGAAACGACGCCATACAGAGTACACAAGATATAAAAACTCATTCTCACAGATTTTTGGGATTTTCTCTCCTCGTTTCTAAAAATGAAATTGGTAATGAAAATTTAGTGAAGACAGATAAATATGTCCTTATAATCAGAAATAATATAATATAATAGATGTTGCAATGTGCAAAGCTCAGTGGATTATTCATCTCATTCATTTCACCCTAAAAGGAACTGCACTGTTAGCACTTCTCAAAGAAGTTCTCTAGTGTTGTAAATTTCGGATAGTATATCCAGCCGTAGTCGCAATACTCGCCAGTAAATATAGTGTTCTTTTCAGGATTGATTCACTTTTTCATATGTTCAAATATGAATTGTGCTGAAATTCCCACATTGATGAATTATATGGTTCCGCCAATGATATTCCTCATACAAATAATATATTGCAACGAGCTAAATGCTATTTCCGATAACGCAAATGTGTACTTACCTGATATGAATATCAGTGGAAATGCAGTGGGATGGACAAATAAATGTTTGTTGATTTTCAATATATTAAAATATATATAGTGAGAATTCGGATACATGTTGATATAATTTTTCGTCTCTCCTGGAATAACTATGTAAGAATTATTGACATTCGTGCCTCAATTCACGATATCACAATCCTTGTCATTGAAACTACAACAGAAGGTGAGAGCAATAGGTAAGGGTATCTATATATATATATCTAAAGAAGGAACTTTCAGAAATGGTTCAACATTTCACACACCCAACCTGCCAAATAGAAGAATGGTTGAACTAAATAAAAGAATCTGGACTAACGTACGTTTTCAGTTTTCATGAAAACTTCATTTTTCTATTCCAAATCGAAAATATTTATTCCATCACGATACTCTCATTTAATTTTCTTGTTATTGGTATTTCAAACTGTCAGCTACATATCAGATATATGAAATCATGGTATTTACTATTTATACACTCAACTTTTTTGATACCTACCACATCTGGATATGAGAGTTATTGTCACAGTTGATGATATTCACACTGACGAAGTTACTGATCTCTCTAGAACATCGTAGGAAACTAGGTGATCTCTACCTTTTTTTTATATATATATTTCGAAGGTAAATATATTCTAGGTAGAAGAAATAAATCATACTGATCACCCTTATATTGTCAGTCTCGAAACCTGTTGAACTTCGCTCTACCGAGCACGATGTTAATAGAACTAAAGGATTCCTTGAAAGGCTCCTAAGTTCCCATGAAAATGATCTTGAATGCATCTTAGGAAGATTCATTTCATTACAAATTATGACTAACGTTATGAATAGTACAAATTCGTATATTGTATACCCTTGGTGGAAACTTCTTCAACCCCAATCGGCGCACAACCCTCGGTTTCTCCGCAAGATCGACGCACGCGAAAATCGATTTGAGGTTAGTAAAATATGGTCCTAGTCCTACGTCCTACCGCATCTCATACCGTCGGAAATGCAACGGTAATCGAAATTTGAGTAGGAATAGCCATTCCAACGAATCAGGCCCTGCTGCTGTTGACCCAAGCGTGCTGTCGATACTAAAATAACTCAATCACACCTATTCCAGAACTATTTCGGAAATTATCAATGGAACACCTTGTATATTATCACATATCTAATGAGAGTTATTATTTCTTATTCCAATAAAAGATAAGCGTTGAATATTTTATAAAATGTGAAAACATATAGTAGGCCAAGAGGCATGTGCATGACAGGACCTGGCGCCATTTTTGTTGTTCACTTATTGAAAGTTAGTTTTCATGTATTTGTTGATTCACGTATTGGTGCAAAGGGGTTATTTGTAAAGTTCGAACAAACATAAGAAAGAACATAAGAGAAATTCATAAAAATTTACATTCAATAGATGAACAACAAAAATGACACCAGGTCTTCTCCTACCCTATTACTTCTTGAATATGGCTAACTATTCTATTACAAAAATACAACGAATGAAATACAAAGTGCTCCATTGAAAAAATTCACACGTCAAAAAAATTACATTTGCCGAAAAAATCTATAATGACGGGAAGGGAGGAAGGTATCGGAATTTTTCTAGAAATTCTGGAGGTTGTGAGCATCAGGAAAGAGGCAAATAGTTCCATAACTTTGCCGTTCTATTGATGAATGATGATTGGTAATAATGAGAGGTTCGGCATGTTTCTAGCCTGACAATGTATAGATTACCACCCTGAACTCGTCTAGTTTGTCTACTTGGAACTGCTCTTGGTGGCATGATAGACGAGATTTCCGTTGAGCACCGACCGTGGAAATATCTATATAAGAAAGAGATCTTTCTGCGAGAGACCTCTCTGCGAATACCAATCTTTTGAATAGAGAGCTTCAGCGTATGTTTGGAGGCTCCAAATATGTGACTCCAAATATGTGAACAGTACTCCAGGACAGGTCGAATTTGCGCATTGTAGATCATGAGCAGTCGCTGGGGTGTGAAGTACCCCAAACTATAAGTGGAAGGTGAAGTAGTTCTCGCAATGGACCTCACATGATTGTCTGATGAGAGAGAGCTCTGTTGGTGGTAACACCAAGCATGGACATTGATGACGTAATGGGAACACTAGTACCTGACATCATCATTCTGGGTATTGTGTGATCTGCCTTCTTGGTGAATATACACCAGCTTGAGATTTTGATGCATTGAACTCTACTAGATTGATCCCCATTTCAGAATTCTTGCCAGATCATTCAAAGATTAGACCAGTCTCCGTCTTTGACTTCTGGCCTCATTAGATAATGTAGGGAGAGAAGGTGGTATGGAGCGTACTATCATGGGGACTGGGAGGAGATCACAACATCATTGACAGAACAGTAACAGAGAAATCAAATCAATGGAAAAGTTGTAGAAGTACCAATTATCATTGGATGCCCTTCTTTTCAGAGATTGGTACGAGTGTTTCAATAGAATATGAAGAAAATATACAGGATGGTTGACGTAGATCGTGAGTAGGGAGTATTCTGAATTCCAGTCGTGAGAAAATCTCAAGATTGAAAAGCGGACACAATATACCATGCGCGTCCTGAAATGTTTTACAGTCCCACTGATACAGATACAGAGAGTGCCAAAAGTTGGTTATAATCATCGAATAGAAAACAACAAAAAAGTAAAGCCCTCATGTGAAATGTCAAATAATGTCACGTCAAAAATTGTATACAAGTCAATTTTTTTCTATACAAAAAGGTGTCTCCACTATGTACTACTGGGTGAACAAAGTAACTAGTTTCCTATTCATCATCTACACGAAGAGGAAATAGAGATGTTAAAACTCTCTTCGCAAAAAACAAGAAAAATGCCGAAAATCTCTATGTAGATCTGTCAACGCTGCATAGTAAATTTTCAAAGAATCACCTTATTATTACTTGATTGCTGAAACCTGTCTTCAATTCTGTCTGTCGATTTTGACAAACATTGTGTCAAAATGGTGAACCATTCTATAAAGATTTACGCGAGACTGAAAAAAGAAGTTGATAAACACAACTTAGCGGTGAGTTCTTACTATGGATTCTCAGTAATTTCACTGCAAAACCTCTTCAATTTCAGTCATACGATATCGTTAGGAAAAAAGAAGGTTTCGACGATATAGTTTTCAGCAAAGATACCCCACAAACGGGTGTTGGATCATGTGGATTCAGGCAAGCTATAATCCACACTATATCGGTAGTCTGATATGAAAGAGAGTGTTTAATCGAATGATAGTTTGGGAATATATATTCATCAGTTTTCGAAAATTTCAATTGGTCTTTGTTATGACCTAGTGAACATGTATTCGCTCAGAAAATTGTATATACATAAGTAAACATGTCTATGAATTTGTTTCAGGTTTCACAAGATATTCGATCGAAAATCTTCTCAGTCTGAAGTATTCGAAACTGTTGCAGTACCTGTAATAAACAGGTATACTATTGTTTTTCATATTCACCATTCACGTCCACTATGTTCGCTCGCAGTTTCTACATTCCGGAAGTATGCAAATCAGCCACTGATTCACTTCTTCGCTGAAAGTAACATATTTCGAAAATGTATAGTTTATCCAGTGATTTACAGTTGTGACATCAGAACCTAATTCACAGTGGAAAATGGTAAAATTGGTAGATAGATAGATAGATCATTGTTTCACTGTGAATTATACTCCAATTCACAGTTATATCAGATCTATACCAGTTGAAAAGATAAACTTGACTCTATAAAATTACAACTATTTCAGGTTCAGCATGCACAGAGTGTAAGTAGTGTTTTTTCATTTTCCAGTGTGCTGGAAGGCTTCAACGGTACAATTTTTGCTTACGGCCAGGTGCGTACAGACCATTGGACGTATAATCTACGTCTATGGTACAAACTTTTTCGAAACAAAATGAAAGGCAACAGCCAATTTGCAATCTGCAATCTCGATTTCAGACTGGAAGCGGCAAGACGTTCTCTATCACTGGCTCGCCCAAGAGTTATAATGAGAGGGGAATCATTCCCAGGTGTATACAGTACGTATTTCGTCGAAACGAAAAGGTGAATAACAACTGAAGAAATAATTTATTAGTAAGCGATGTTTTTGGTCTTCAATACGATAAAAATCCTTTGTTAGCATTAAGAATTGGCCCAAGTATTATCACATCAAAAAATTTGCCCGGTATCAACTTTCATACCATACCGTAGTGTACATACTTTGCTCTAAAAGGGGGTAAGTCTGTATTCAGTCATCATAGTAAATGGACGTCAATAGATAAAAATTCGTCTTATTTGTAAAGGTAGGTACGCAATTCATTGTGGAGGGTGAGTTTCGAAGGTACATTCGTTAAGTTTCATAAGAGGTAAAAACCAATAGGTTCTCAAAGACTTCAAGACCGAACAATAACGCAAAAATCAATATAAATAAAACTGCTTGTCCATTTCGCAGTGAAGTCAATATCCAAACTGCTTTTGCGATTTCCTTTGATTTTCCATCACCATGGTGTATATATATACCGCGTGGTATTGAATTGATGTTACAATCTTCAACTGCGTGTTATACGCAAATACAAAAGTTACAAGGTGATTCACCTAATGTTGCGTATGGCGTATTATTTTCAGTGAGATCTACCCCCTGAAGAATACTATAGTATATAGTACTATATATAAAGTACTATAGTATACTATTATAATGGGAGGTATCTTCTCCCATTCTATCAATTTTTTTTGTTCGATGCCAACTGATACCTTATAATATCCACCATGAACTACATCCATTGTGTGATGAACACAACCAACTCTTCTCATCAGGAATGCCTTCGTCAGATATCATTATCATTATTATTTTTGAATATTCACTCATTTATTTAAGAATCACGAGAAGGGTGGATGTTGAATATAAGATGATGAAGCAACCAACATTGGCTACCGGCAATTCATTCAGTATGGAATGAATAATAATAACAATGATTTATTTCTAACATTCCTACTTCATATTTTTGAATACGGTTCTGGGCTATCCCAAATTTGCCACAATTCATCCGACTGTGTCTGTATCTCTTACGGTATATACTATATACGATCCCATTGATGATTCGCTTAGAAATCACTTCAGTCTGTAAAACTTTAACTCTATCAAGAAATACTATACATGCCATTCAAATTCTTTTCAGATATCGGAAAAGCCCGCTATTCATATGTCATACATGGAGATATATAACGAAGTGGGCTATGATCTGCTCAGCCCAAAACAAATGAATACTGCAAGATATTTGGAAGAACTACCGTAAATCCACTAAAAATTCACGATGATCACTGATGAGGCAAATATTCCTTTTTTTAGGAGAATTACGTTATTGGAAGATAAAAAGGGAGAAGCCCACATCCGCAATTTGAGTGTATTGCCTGTGACGACTGAAAAAGAAGCTATGAGATACTTATTTCTAGGAGATACAAACAGGTAGAAATCTATCATGTACCAATATCGCATAACACTACTCACGAGACGAAACAGGAACTGCCTGACATTTTAGAAAAACAAAATATCACGTCAAATATGACATACAGGAAGCACATTTTTTTACGATTACATTTGGTGTAACTGAGATGGTGTAACGTTCTCCTCCACACCCCCTGCGCAGTCACCATCAACCATTCAAAACTTGGCTCCTAAGATTATGAATGATATATTATATAGCCTATTTATTCTATCCGCTTATTATTTACGCAAAAATCTTGTGCTTTCACCAATGAAGTAGTGCAGAAGGGATCATCAAATTTATGGATTGGATATGAGTTAGCTGGTTTACATAATACTAACCAATTTCATCAAACAAATGTCCATCAACAAAAACACATGAACAAACAACCATACAGGGTGCTTCCTAACCTCTTTGATAAATATTATTGATAAATATAATTTGATAATAAATTGAGCGGATCCTCACTCAATTTTGAGGCGTAGATGAAGAATATTTTTCTTTGGCAAATGTTGCGCAGTTTTGAAAACATACAGTGTTCAATTTTTTTGATCTTTATTTTATTTTTATTTCAAATATGCTCCACCCGATTTTGATAGAATTTGATGAAGCCATTTGTAGTTATGAGGTGTCTTATTAGTCATGAATAGGGAGGTTGATGGAGTCCAGTGGCGTCCGGAGGTTCACTTTAACAAATATTACTATACTGCAAAAAAAATATACTTCACTAACTTTTTCTGTCACTTTATAAATTTTCTTCTTCTAGTATCAGTAATAGTATCTTGCTGTTTACGGATGAAAACATTGAAAATTATTGAAATTACAGTTATTAAATCAGAAATAAAGTCAGAAATTATTCAAATATCAAACAAAATGTCAGCGATGTATATTTTCAAATAACGCTCAATGGAATTTGGTGAAACACATTTGGAATAGAAACTGATATGGAAAAAAATCGAAGCCCTGTATTTTGAAAACTATATGAGACATTTAGAAAGAAATATTCTACATCTTTGTCTTAAAATTAAGCGAAGATTTGGTCCTTTCCTCTATATTTTGTTCCTTTCCTCTACTAGTCTTCGTTCTGGTACATTACTATACAGTATGATTTCATTTCATCGGTTTTATCCAGCGTCAAAACTCTTCTTTCGATTGGGCTTTTGAGAGTGAGAGAGAGAGAGAACTGGTTATTTGCTGCCAATAGTCTCTGCGATTCTTTGCAGTCCCATGTCAGCTCAGACCTGTAGGTGTATGACTCCTGAGCTTTTGATGCTGCTTGGCTATCTGATATAGTATACCTGATATGGTATGCAAAAATATGATTATAATGTCTTTTGTTTTTCATCATCGCTGAGAATTACTATAATGTCGCATAATATGTACATGGATATCACTCATTGTTCCCTTCATGCGATAGTGAACCCGAAACAGATGAATATGCGCGGATTTGACGCTTCTCGGATGTCACTTCTCAATTTAGAGCTGCGAACATCTGCCATTTGTGTTTTTGGTTTCAGTTCCCATGTCGTTGTTATCCATATAATTATCATTGGATATACGTAATATGAGAAAGACACCTAACTATGCATTTCCAAGCCCTTCATTGGTTCAAGTTCGAACTATATAGTCTTTAATTATTATATGATACATTCCATACCATGACTCAGTTTCTGATATTTTGTTGTTTTTCATTCTTGTCTGGCTACACTTTAAACTCTAGACGGAGAAATAAAAATGTATCCTTGATCATCCATTGCTTATTGAGATATTATAAAAACTATTCTATTTTTTTCAGAACCATCGCTGAGACTCCAATGAATGAGTATTCATCGAGATCTCACTGCATTTTCACGATATATCTGACTCATCGAGATACTGGATCGAATAAAATGAGATATTCCAAATTGCATCTGGTAGATTTGGCAGGGTGAGAAAAAATCTTCCACTAATAACTCTTTTGCATTTTTTGGAGTTTTGGAACTTATATTTTGGCAGAAAATATAAATTTTCGAATATATCGATCATATTGATGACGATTTCTATCAATGTGAAAAAAATAGTTTCTCAAACACCCAGCCGTTCGCCCGGAAGAAGTAATCCATAATAATAGTATACATCTTGTAAATTACTTGAATCATTGGATAAATAATTGGTGTCCCTGTATTCCAGATCAGAACGAGTCTCCAAATCTCATAGCACAGGGTTGGCACTAAGCGAGGCTAAACATATAAATTTGTCACTCCATTTCTTACAACAAGTCATATTGGCCCTATCAGAAAGCAGAAGATCGCACATCCCATATAGAAATAGTATGATGACATTCATTCTGAAGGACTCTCTCAGCGGTAATTGTTTGACTTCCATGTTGGCAACACTGGCCGTTTCAAGAAATAATATTCTGGTAAGAAAAAAATAGATATATTGGCCAAAGTAGAAAAACTGTACACACACAATTTGTTTGAGAGAATGGGATATCAAATCATGAGGAACATGTTTAGAACATATATATGTACGTCATCAGTCTTTAATACAATTGTAACGCATAAATCTACATAAAAATAAAATGTAATAATGAAAAGGAAGATACCGTAAAAATTGTGAATCAATTGTGATCAAATCAATTGTGATCAAATAGTGTTCAATGCATAGTGAGAAGTGAGGTTATATATTTTATATTCTTCTTGTTGATTCACTATTGATCTAATTGTATTCGAGGCTAATAATGTACATATACCAGGAGACCATAAGGAATGGAACGTACGCCCCTGAAGTGCACCTTATTTTTTAATATGAAAACTTTCAAATTAGAGCATCGTCTGTCATGATGAAATCAAGAGCTCATCACCCGCTTCTGAATTTTATTTTCTTCAATTTCCAAAGAAAAAAACGAAAAATTCATCTTGCAGGCATCACTTTTGATTTCATATCCTGAAAGGTACAATGTTTCTTGGAGATAATCATTTGAAAAGGAAAATGAGGAGTGATTTTTCGAGAATCAATTTTTTGTCACGAGAAATTCTAATGAACCTCGAAAAATTTCAAATTTAGAACTTGGTGATGAGCTCAGCTATTGATAGCTATGATTTCCATGATCGACGTTGTTGGGTTGAACAATCGACCATATCGCCATTTTCAAACGGATTTCAAATACGATGCTTGGAATTTCAATGTTTTTATATTGAAAAACTGTGAGTTTCAATGGCGTACTACTTCTCGTCATGAATGGGTTGCTTCTTCAACTTAAAAATGATCAAAATCAAAATGGAATATACCGACCACACCATACCACATGTAATATCGACTCCTGAGATCGAAATGAAATGAAGTAAGCTTACTTACTTACTAAGGCGTTGGAACTTTTTATGATTATTTTCAAAATAATTCTTCGATATTTGCGATATTGCTCTGAAAATTTGTAGGTACAATGGAAAGATTATTATTTAAGATATTCATGTCGTACGATTTCGACTGACATGCGAGTGTATATATACTTTGAGTTTGTTGAATGAAAAATTTAGTATGTTTCTTTTTTTTTCTTTACCTATTACTTTCCGCCTAGTTTTTGTGATATTCCTCTTGGTTTGCAAGCTGATTGACAAAATTCAATTTGATGCGATTCAAAATACCCTTCAGAATTATTGAATTTCTATATTTTGTACTTTATTTTCATGGGAGGTATCGATACTCATCTTTCGATTAGTTAATTTTATCTATAGAGAGAGATCCTGCAATTTTCATTGATCATGTATTTGGAAAATCACTCGAGAAATGATTCATTTATTATCGTATCAAATTAAA
Source organism: Gastrophysa polygoni (assembly GCA_963576655.1). Classification (NCBI taxonomy): domain Eukaryota; kingdom Metazoa; phylum Arthropoda; class Insecta; order Coleoptera; family Chrysomelidae; genus Gastrophysa; species Gastrophysa polygoni. The sequence continues at coordinate 16,985,787 of OY755084.1, forward strand.
TTATGTCAATAACTTTGCAATCCGAGAGGAAAATCAAAAATATCCAGTGGGCCAAAGTTGAGTACTCAGTTACTGAGAAAATGTAAGGAAAAATAAATCTTGTCAGTAGAATACCTACTCAGACAACTTCTATGGTTTTTCTCTTTCAAGAGAACTCGAGAATATATGTCAAACAAAATGGTATAGCATGTGAGAATATTGATATTTTAGCAATTGAATTTGACATTTTAACATTTAAAATACAAATTAATGTTCAAATTCAAGACTTTGAAACATATGAACAGAGAAGTATTTTGATCGAATGTCAGTTATATAATTCAATCATCTTGTATTGGTCTGTAGTATCATTTCACACAGACATATCCAAAAAAATATATGGAATTTCATCATCTTGAAACCGAAACACATCAAAAATCCATAGACTAGATCAATTTATAACTAAATGAATATTGAATTTAATTCATATCAACATCCTGCTTTCTTTTATACTGCAGGAGACTATGAGCACTTGTCGATTCGCCCAAAGAGTATCCATGGTATCAACTGATCCTGTAATCAACGAAATAATTGACCCTCAACTAGAAATTTCATATTTGAAAAACAAAATAGAAGAACTCGAATGCCAGTTAGCATCAGAGACAGGTTTCAAGGTAAATTATAAATTTAGCCATATTTCAAGGTAGTATGTCATTAGTATCGAATGAAAGTGCAATGTGTGAAAATTTGAGGAACATCAGTAGTTCATAAAAGCGGATTTTGGACCTCTTCCTCAATGATTCTCCACTAGATGGCGTATTTCACTGCGAAAGATCTTTCAGGTATCGAGCATATTTAATTTATGTTTTTCTGTGACAATTTATCTTCAAGATATTCAAGATTTGTTTTGATTTATGCTCTTCCATCATGTTTGACAACTGATGATCAATTCTGTTCTCAAACAATGAGATATTCTTGTTTCAATTTCAGAATTCTTCTACATTGACTGATAGTCAAAAAAGCCGATGTCAGTATGAAGTTGAGCGATATCTCCGAGATAATTCACCTAACCAAGAACTGCACATAGTAGAGCCCGATCTGAAACAAATCCAGTTTTTATTTGGTCTATTGAAGAGTGAAGTGATCTCACGAAAGAAGGCATGTGAGGATCTGGAAGTTGAGCTTCGCAATAGTTACACCAAGACCGATCAGTTGAAGACAGAAATCCTGAAACGAGAGAAAGAAATCGGTATCCTTTTTGAATATACAGTGAGGATATGAATTTCGCCTCACTGACAGCTCTATATATCAAAATGACAGGCACCATCTTCGTGATCCAAAGTATTTTCGAAGGTGCATCCATGCTCGATATACAGGGTGTCACTGGAAGGTCTCTACAAAAACTCACCATGAATTCATCAGGCCAAAACAGCTCGATACAAGCAAATTCACCTCAGTACGAAGTTGCTTAGTTCGGGCGCTGGAGGCTCTGAAGTTACAATTTTCGAATCGTTTTTGCTATATTATAACTTTCAAACGTCCAATGAGATCTTACTCAAATTTGGTACGTTGACATAGCTATATGTGGAAATTAAACCCATATCATGAATATGATCAATATCATTCCATGGGCGAAGACCTTATTTTTTCAGTAATTGAACTTCTATGGAATGAAATCAGTTTGAATATGAAATCTGGATTGCGCAACTGATTTACTACAAAAAAAGTAGTCTTGATGAAATTCGATTACTTCCGTGGTTTCAACAACATTTTAATTTTTAGTGATTCAGAGCATATTTGAATATTGAAGTGATCAAATTGTTTTGAAATGGTGAAACAACGAGAAAAAACTGATGTTATACACAATGAGCGGAGCAATCAGACTCTTGGAATCTGGAATCAAGAATCGATCATTCCTATCCAAAGATATAATGATTTGAAAATGAAAGACATTTTCGCTTGTCTCACTTCAAATGTGGGGCAGTTTATATATTCACAATCTCCAAACATCAACCATGTTTCATAACTTAAATGCCATTATAGCGGAAAATGCCTGTAGTGTTTTCGGCGAAACAAAACACCATCAGTGACTGCACCAGTTTTCTGAAAATCGTTCTATTGACTCTCATTGCAACCAAGTAATAGTTACCATGGTAATGGTTGATACAGGGACTGTGACTGGTTTCATAACTCACAGCGAACGGATATGAATTCATATCCATTCAGTTGAATAGACTTGCCTACTTACCCTCTCATAGAATATGAAGTAATTGGAGGATATATACAAGTGGGAGTAGAAAAATTACCTATGTATTTTTCGAGAAGTGACATTTGAAAAAATCACTCATATGGCGCCATACTGTCATTCTGGCACTTTCGACTGCCATTGGCAGGTGAGAAAGATACTACTTCCGTTCAATTCATTTTCAGTCTGATTGAGTTCATATGCATAGTCTCGTCTCGTATGTTTTCGTATTCTTCCCTAATATTTCCAACAGAACAGCTGAAAAATTCTCTAGAAGAAATTACTCATCTACAAGCGAATCATAACAAGTATATAAGGTGTTATCCACCATCCCACACAATGCTGAGAGATCATGAATCTGATTTGGCAACTGACAATGAGCCAAGAGATGATATGTTCCAAATGTTCCTTTCGAATCCTGATAATTCAGCAAATCTCAGATTTTACCAAACTACTCTCGAGAAGAAGCTTGAAATGGCGAAAATCTATGCCCAAGCTATCAAGCAATGTCAGAAAAATATATCTTACATAAAACTCCAGCTAGAAGAAATTTCATGTTTTTCAGAAAAATCACATTTGATTCGAGAATTACATGAGCAACAAGAAATTTACAAGAAATCATTAGTTGAATTGGAAGAAATTGAAAACGAAACTCAGCATTTGAAATCAGGTCTGGAACAAGAGGAATACAAAGTCGGACATCATTTTAGAGAATGGTTGAAAAAAAGAAAACCAACATTCTCGAGACACCAGAATCTTCAATATTTCGCTAACCCTGTTGAAGCATCCAGAAATCAACATATTTTGTCACAAAATCTGTGTTTTCCTATGCACCAGCACCAAAGTTTCGGACACCCCGTATCCAAACAATATAGTCGTTTTGATCATCCAAATGTAAACATAGATGGGTTATATTCGTTCGGAAACCGAAATCTTGTAAAAGCAAACTGTTGCTTTTCATATGGTAATCGTCAAAATTTCGGAACGAATTCTTGTTCATCTTCGGAATATTGTCAAGGGTCACCGCCAAATGATACACATTACGTGACTACCTTCCAAAATGAAAATCGCTTGGGAAATAATTATCAAAATCTCTGCGATTGTTCCAACTCAAAAGCTCTACAGAAAATTGATAATGAACAGGCTATTGAGAATTGTTGTGGAGAGGTAAATTCGTTCTATTCAACAGAGATATGCGATGGAAATCAAATAAACTCCAAGAAAATTGAAGATGTGACTAGAATGATGTCACAAACATTGCCTGATGTAGACAGAACAAATGTTCTGATGAAAAATGCAGGAACAAGCAATAACCATGAAGCATCTTGTGCTGAAAATGTCAATAGTGGCAGTTACAAAAATTTTTTCCGAGAGACAGATTCCAAGGAATACAAAGAATTTATGAAGTCTGTTACGTTAACAGGGGATTCAGAGATCGATGAAGAAATATTCAATTTTTATAGGACCAAGTTTTGAGAAAACAATAAGCTGTTTAGTATAACATTATGTAATTTTAATATCACATATCATTCGACATCAATGAATATTGGATTCAAACTTACACAACTATAATAATTATAATTCACACTTCAAATCCTTCCGGATTTGGTTACCATCCATCACTGCTTGAATTATTCTTATTTTGTTTTTGTGAATAACACCTATTACTTTTCTAGGGTTTAGATACGGTTTTATTGGCAAAGTCATTTGGAAAATCTGAGTTCCAGGTATTTTTGCCGAAGTTCTATGTTTGAATCCCTCAATTCCTAGAAGATGAAAATGTTGATCAAATAAATATAGAATAGAGTCATATATCCCACCTTTGTATTCATATACCCTCAAAATTCTTTCATTTTCCATGAAAGCTAACAAAGTTTCTCCTTGTTCAAATTCGATAGCTAGCAGTGAGGATGGCTTGTAGGTTGGTACTTTATCGAAAAGATCTCCATGCTTTACATCTTCGTAGATCTGCAACCAAATGCGGAATAAACTCAAAGGTGACAAAATGGTAATAAAATATTATGATACTATACAAGACCCTGTTTCGGCTCACGAGTTTTTTGACGTACGACGAGCAAAGTGAGTGCGACATTGAATCTAATATATTTTTTTCAATTTTGTACCAGTTCTGACTGAAATCGATGAATTGATGCTGGATATAATAATGCTACACTGATTTTATGATTAGTGCTTCAGAATACCTGCAATGACATGAATAACTTCTGCAGTGAAAAAAGTAGCCTAAATGGTATGAAATTGAATTCTAATATCAGAAATTGGTGTATCAACAGAAAGGTGATGAGCTGTTTTGATACGCATTTGTGTGTCAAAGTAACTTCAACAGAGAGACAAAATAGGAAATTTTCTTAATTCACCTTTATCAAGTCTAAACGTCCTTTGACGACAGTTTCCTCATGAGTTGCTACAGCTAACAAACTTTTCCTGTTGTTTTTCGTACCAACCCTTAGAACAGCTATGTCACCTCCGTTTCTCCCTGGCACAAAATGATTATCTCCCACGGTGATGGTTCCTTGATAAAAAAATTCACGTGGAATTATAAATCAGTATAACATGCAGCTGAAAATTTTGGAATTCATTAGATAGAATCCAATGAACATTTCAAGAAATTATAAAAAAATCAATCTACCCATAATCTTCTATTTTTATTATGATGAATTCCGGTAATATATTCTTTTCCTTATGACTTCTACATCTTGCTGAATAATGTATTCCAAAACAGACTGTTGAGAGAGTTGTAATAATAATAACATTTATTAATCATGACAAACACAAATTTTTATGGAGGAGCATGATAGAAAAACTGAATTAATAAGAAAACACATAAACAAGCGTCAACTAGAGAAGCGTAGAAGGGCCAATATTATTTTATTTTTATTTTCGGCTTAGATACCGAGTTACAACTCGGAATTCTGAATATAATATTATGAGTTAGTGATTTACTAAAATTCCGAGTTGAATTTTGTGACGAGATTGATAGATTTTATTCTGTTGGGTAAACAGTTTACACAGTTTGAATTTGAATACAGAGTCAGTATCTCGGTGATCCCTTGGTTTGTATAAAATAGTTTGAAAATACATTTTATGGCTTCATTTTATATGGTTTAGTTCAATACGGGCAAGGCCAATTACAAATAATATTACAAGTTATACATTATGTGAGTAATACAACAACAGACACAACATAAATGATATTGATAATATTGAAGACATTAAAAAGATCCATGAAACGTAAAAGTACAAGTACAGTCAGTGTAAAAGTTGGAAGATAAAGTGACAAGATGGTCACTGACACAGTTGATTTTTAAACTTATGAAGATGCGTTGAGAAGATGTCAATATCGAGGTGATTAGCCGCTCTAAGGGATCTTGGGGTATAGCTGAAATAAGCAATGTTGGTACGATGGTAGGAAATATGAAAAGTAGCTATCTGTCTAGTAAGACGAGTGGGGACTACTAAACTGATTTGAGGAAGTAGACCAGGACAGTCATATTCACCATTTAATATCTTGTATAGAGTCAATAGATCTCGCTGATTGCGTCTATTGCCCAAAGATGGAATATTGAGACTCTCAATTGAGGCATAATCACTAAAGAAGTAAGATATGAAAGAAACATATCTAAGGAAGCTTTTTTGAACACGATCAATCTTTGATATCTGGGTTACATAATGTGGTGACCAGACAGAGGAACAATAATCGAGGTGCGTTCTAACAAGTGTGCAATATAGGATTTTAATGGCACTCAGACTAGTGAAGTCACGAGTAGTCCTCTTAATAAAACATAACATTCTAGTAGACCTTTTGACAATGAAGGTTATGTGATAAGTAAAGGTTAGGGAGTGGTCAAGAATTACTCCAAGGTCCCTGACACGGTCGACAGCGTCCAGGAGTTGTCCATTGATGGTATAGTCGAAAATGACAGGTTGATGGGAACGAGTGAAACGTATGATATGACATTTGTTTATGTTTAGACCCATACCGTTTGTCAAGCACCAAGTAGCAAGTCTGCAGATATCGCTCTGTAACTCAGCAGCGTCATCAACACAATTCACAATACGATAGAGCTTTAGGTCGTCAGCGAATAGTAGGGCATTACTGTAATGGAAGCATGAAGTGATGTCATTAATGAACATGTTGAAAAGTAAGGGGCCCAAATGTGAACCTTGGGGCACGCCCGAGGTTGCAGGAAATTCAAAAGAATAATTGTGCTGGAATCTCACTATTTGGTATCTGCCTGACAGATAATCGACAATCCACTTCAAAATCGCTCCTCCGAAACCATACTCACTCAGTTGGTGGGTTAGAAGCCCGAGATTAACCCTGTCGAAATCTTTGGAGAAATCGGTATAGATGGAGTCGACCTGACTACCCCTATCAAGAGCTTCAGATGGTATAGGTGATCAAATTAAGTTCAGATGACCTACCGGATGAAAAGCCAAACTGTTTTGAGGTCAGTAGCCCTGAACAGTCAAAAGTCATATAATCTGTAACGATGCTCTCGAACAATTTAGGGATTGTACTAAGAATTGAGATCGGACGATGGTGAGAGATGGAGAGAGATTTGAAAGGTTTTACAATAGATTTTGCTGCAGTACCTCAGATTGATATCAAATACTGCAGTTTAGAGTAAATCAAACTGAAATGATTCAATTTCAAATATTTTAGCGGTATAAAAGACCTTGATTCGTATAACCATGGGAGATATTTTATTTCTGAACATTTGAATATGCGATGACCAAAATAGAGATTGGTCTATAGCTATATACCTGAGAGTTCTGAATTTTTTGTAGGATTCATGCAAAACTTTCCTTATTTCAAAGGTTCGATTTGGTTATCTGGTACAATTCTTCTCGAGATGAAGATGAAAGAGGATTTCAAAATTGAGTGTTAATTTATGATTTGGTAGCCATGTAGTTATGGAATATTACTTCGAATGAGAATTTGGGCATGAACTGTGATAATAATTGAGGTTATGAGTTCGGAAAAAACATCATAACAGGGCGCATAGACAAATTTCAGAATCTTGTGAAGAAACTTATTGGTTCCGGATATGTTCTATTCATGTACAACGTTATTGGGCACCTCTGTATTTTGCCTCTAATGAAATTCTCTCAATTGCAGAATAGTTTTATTTCAATAAATAGATGTCGATAGAAAGCAACGTTAATTGATGAGTAAGTATTAATTGTTGAGAAAATAATTAGCCCCTATCGGGTTTGAATTCAACAGCAAGGCTAGGAAACTGAACTTTCAAGATTGATGCCTGAAAAACGTTTTCATATATAGTCTTCCCTTTCTCTGTTGAGACATCGATTGCATGACATTCGAATAGGAATAAACTTCTTTGATCACGACGGCATCGTTCCCGGTATACAGTCCACGTGGACTTGATATGTGCTGTCAAGTGAAGAGGGACGTAAATACAACGATTGTCGCTTCTCACTCGTTGAAAATCTTGAAACTCGACATTATTGTCTACAGTTTTTCCATCAGATTTTCACGGGATATTATAGCACATAAATATTACACGGCACGGTTCATATTGGATTTTCAAAAGATTTATTCTTACAATTCTGGTACTTTCGTGTTGAGTTCCTTAGATTCAACGTCATTGCATTTTAGAGGCCTAATTTGGAGTCAGAGCAAGATGAATTGTACGTGTTCGAACGCGAAAGTCAGTATTAAATATTTATTCGTGTCTCAAGGGCGAGAATGATAGTTCTTCGGAGCAAAGCAATTACCACGTACCTACGCATTATAATAGTTGAAAATATTTACCTATGATAATGGATTCCACATCGATATCATTCATATCATTCTCAATAACTGGATTAGTTTGATCTAAATACACAATTTTCTCTCCAGTTCTCAAAGAAAGGCCAGTATTCAGTCCTCTGGGCATGAAGGCAGCATTTCCTAAAACCAAATCTGTGCAATACTGACTGAATATAGAGGGTTATATATCTTTCATATCTTCCCAATCAGAGAATAATATTCATCAATCCTAATAAGGGCAACTGCTGAGTGGGAAAACATGATTATTTCAAGACCCTTTACCTTCTTTAATCATCCATTTCCTATACTTCCTGGCACCCAATTCTCTTGAAATTTTGAATTCAACAACTCCTTTCTTGTTGAGGCCATAAAACGTACCTGGCACTAAAGATTCTTGTAGGAGATCTTGGTTCTCCAGTGAGTTCACGTACTGAAACCATTTATTGATTGATATGATAATCTAAATTATTTAGAAGTAGTAGGTTCAAGGGCAGCCTGCAAATTTTTTCAGCCTGATTTATTCGCCTCAAAATTATCTGTTCAACCAAGTTGGTATTCGGTAATCTTTCGATGTTTGGTATAGGGTTTGAGATCCAAAGAGCATTGCTAGCTGATATTTCTCCAAATAATGCAGGTTCTCAATGATTTCACCAAGTTGAAAAAAATATCTGAGAATAACGATATTCACTTTTGTTTTTGATGAATTTGTCTCATTCTTCACATTTAGATCCAACATATTCCATTCCGTTTGAACTCATAATATTAAAATTGTTTGATGATTTCTCAACCCAAAGAAGCTATTGACAACCTGCTGGGATTGATCAGGTAAAAGAAAAGCATGCCAGCAAACCAGCATGATGTTCCTCAATAAAATACAACTCAACAGCCACTTTGTGTCACTTTGTGATACACGGTTGATAAGAGAATTTTATGGTAAATACCTGAAGATATGATAACCTTTGAGACAAGGAAGTTGTGGTTATTTCCGAAGGTGATATCGAAGAATTGTCGTTATGTTCAAAGAAAGCGGTATGATTGAATACATATCTCCTGTGAATTTCGAAATTTCACCTCTTGCAATGAAGAGAGTCCAAGTTGCTATATGTTACTCAGTTTAGATGAATAGATTATCAAATAATTCACTTCTTAGTGATAGATGATTCACCTGTAAATTGGCGTCTTCTAATTTCCATACAACAGTCCCAGTCGCACTCTCGAATCTTTTCGTGCATTTTTGTTCTCCACCAGGCCCTCTTGTGACTAAATACAAATCGTTTTCGTCCAAGACCGCTACAACTTGTTGAATTGGCCCAGTAGGTTGTTCTTTGGATACCACATTGAATTTCGTTCCGTTGAACCCCAGTAAATGAGACAAACAATTATTTTCATTCACTAATAAATAAGAGCTGTTTTTGTGGTCGAAAGAAAAGACGTGTTCAATATTCTGATCGAAAGACAACTCTTGGAGATCCTCGAAATATTTGAATCTGTAGATTTGGATTTTGGCTTTTTCGTACAAGTAAGTGACGTCAGTACAAAGGTTGCTGTAGTCATCCTGGAAGTAAAATGACCTGTTGAAAAGTTTGCATTGACTTCAATTACAATAGTATTCAGAAAGCTTTGGTAGATTTTCAATTCCTCGAGATGTGTGGGGAAGGTTTACTGAAATATGTGAAAGTGATAGAACTTGACGATTCGAAAACCGCTTTAGATTTATTTGTTTGTGAAGTTATCATCATCATTTTTTCGTTCAATTACCACAGGCTTGAAGACCGAAAATCATTACCACTATAAGTAGTCAAATATGTACAACCATGATGTAAATATAAACTGATGTTCCAACTTCCTATACCCAGCACCTAGAAATAGTTATAGACTTTCGCCTACTTGATTATGTTGAATTTTAATATCTTACTATGGCTTCCCAAGAACTAAACTACATTGCGTCACCTATGCTGATCTCGATGGTTATTTTGGAAACTCTGAAAATTACGAATTGAATTTGAAATTCAACACAAATGTAAGATTTGGACCATTAGCCATCCATCACCGTCAGATATCAGTTAAAGCGGATTTGACTTCACCGGATCGACGATCGTTTTGCCATCTCTACTCAAGCGGTACGGCCATAGTGAGGTTGTTTGATAGGTTTTTTGCGTACAACAAACATTATCAGTGATATTACTCTTACACATCACGAAGCATCTGCAGCAGAAGCTGACCACAATGTCATCACAAAGATTTGATTTTCCTGTTTTGTTTCGAAACGAAAGAGGTACAAGAGATAGACGTGAGACATATGTAGCAGAAGAAAATCGAGAAACATAGGGAGTCTTTGGCTAAAGCGATGGATATCTCCTTCGATCATTGAACAGACTAGATAAGTAATCCACAGCCCTGGCAATACAGTTTGTTTGGAAGCAACATCTATAGTATCTATCTTTGTCTAAACAAGGATAGCAGAACCTGATTCTCCCAGCAACAGTGCCGTGTTGTCAGAGGGGTCGAATTTATTATTAATTCATGATGGAACCAAATTGAAAATCCGTAACAATTTCAGTAGTACTTTTCAGCATTTCTTGGTGGGAAAATGAACAATGACAAGACACTGTCGCAGCTGACCTATGGGTATAATCAAATCAATTTAAATACATTTTTATCCATTCCATTTGGGAAAATGCTTCAAAATTTCGAATGATACGACAATGCTAACTCACCTATGAAATGACGTGTTTTGATCGCCAGTTCAAATTGTCTTTAACACACCTCACAACGTCTCACCATTATATCAAATCACCAAAACAGGAAATAAACTGAGTTTCTGATGAATTCTGAGTACACAAAACTGAACACAAGTTTAATAATATCGATAAATCAAAACGTAAATAATGACAGATACCAAACAAAGCAATAATCGCCGTCGACTGTCAATATCAAATGGCGGTGTTGCAACGTTGAGCAAAAAGTATTCACGATACCCATGCTGGTCCTCGAGCTCCCAAGAAAGTAAAATTGCTGAGTCTCAGAATAATGTAGCAATCTTGTATTAATCAGAACTGATTCATAATCGTCATGTCCCAAATTTATTATTATATTTGTGCATTGAACTACATGAATTCATAAAGGACTTTAAATATTATGGACTATTTATCACTATTTGATGATTGGATATGACAACACTGGCGACGATTGGGTACTAATATTATGATAATTCTGGGAATTCATGTTAGCATCAGAATATTTGTTTTATGATCCTTCTAGTGGGTTTGTTGTTCGGAGGATATCTCCAAAGCATTCGACCGAGTTTGCCACCAACGCCTTCTAGCAAAATTGGTCCTATGGTTTGCCGCCTCAACTATGCAACTCACAATCGAATTTCCTCGCAGACAGGTCACTCTATGTGGTGGTAGATGCAATGACAATCGATACTGGTGTTCCACAAGGATCTGTCTTGCCCCACATCAATGATCTGTAGGAAATGGTGTTCAATACAACGAAAACTCAACATTGTATCTTGATCAGGAAGGCAGATCACACAATAATATGATGATGTCAGGTACCACTATTCCTATGCTTGGTATCACCACCAACAGCGCTCTCATGGGATGATCATGTGAGGTCCTCGCGAGAAATTTACACCCCAGCAACTGGTCACGATCTACAAAGTGCGAATTCGAGCTGATCATGTGAAGTTCAGCTCCCAAACATACGGTAAAACTCTTAGATTCCATTCAAAAGATAGCGTCTAGTCGGTGATACTACACTCATAAATTCATTGACCTCTTTAGAACTCTCTCTCTTTTATATAGATATTTCCATGGTCGTTGCTCGAAGGTCCTGTCTATTATGCCACCACGAGCGATTCCAGGTAGACAAACTAGACGATCAATTCATTACAACATACATCAATATAATGCAATATAATGGCAAACTTGTGGAATACTGCTCCTAGTTACTTCATCTAGCTCCTGAAGTTTAAGGCCTCCAAACTTCCAATACCTTCCTTCTCTTTCAACATTATACCGCTGGCTAACAAGATGTTCCTCGCATATTATAGGTTTTGCCTTCATGTATGAAGTTTCAAGTCTCTAGGTCGTCGGGAAAAAATTGTATCGAGCAGACAAGAAAGCGACCTAATGAAAACATGGTGATGAATCAAATATCTTTAATTCAAAATACTGTATCGAGAATCTATCAAAAAAGTGATTCTGCACGTAAAAGCCAGTTCTGGAGATCCAACACGCAATGGATATCAGTAGTAGCTATCGGTATTTCACACCTATCTTTGTACCGTGTGCAGTACTCATTTCAAGTTAATCAAGTTCACAAATCAGAATATCGAAGATATTTAATATGCTTCGAAATATTCCCTTACAAGGATCAACTAAACGATTTCCAAGAAACGATTTTCAATATACCATTTCTCTTTTTGGCTATATGATCAGTTTTCATTGAATTACGCGAGATTTAATCAATCGATAGAAAGTATTCGTTTTTGTTTTCTTCTCTTTCGAATATAGTGATTACTTACAATGATTGCTCTCTCATAAGTGTACTTGTAATTCGTTCTGTCTACAATCTCTTTAGAAACGGAACTCAAGTTCATCCCATTTATCAAGCTATCGCTGAAAACGTCATCGGTGAACGTCAAATTTCCTGAAATGTGCCAATTGCTGACATTTTGTGGCTTGGCAGATACAGTCTTCAAGCTATTATTCGCCCAGGTCGTCAGGTTGATTCCGCTCATGAGCCCCTGAACCTCCAGACCTGAGTCCAGCGTACACTTCGCATTGAAGTTATATGTGGCCGTTAGGTTCTGATCGGTATCGGCAGTGACGATATCGGAAACATTTTTTTTGTTGAGCATGGTCGTTTTGAGATCGCCACGAACCACGATGTTATTTGTGAAAATTATGTGTCCGTCAATTTCGTTGTCATCATTGGCCTGAAAACAAAATACGAGTGATTGATTGCCTAATTCAAATGACATGATTGATGATATAGGTGAGTATCAGTTTTCCTGAATTCTTTCGGGAAATCTTACAGTGAGGACAATATTTTATGATCATCTGAGATATTGAATCCAAAATTGGTTACCTCAAATGGGACAAGAATATCTAGTTTGATTACGAGTGAATAACAGGTCAAAGTGTCAAAATGACAGATGAGCGCTACCTTGGTTTAAACCATGATACTATAACTGAGAAGGTAAACCCACGCGCATGTTTTATTTCTGTCTCTCTTGCACAGTATACGTCACTCCGTGACAAATTTCTGTTGGCGCTTTGAGGTTAAGCGAACATTTCAGTGCGTTTATCGTTTTAAATTGTGTTTTCAGTAGTGTCGGTTCGAATAATTTTACTTACTTCAATTATATACCATACTAAGGAACTATGGTTCATTGTGCTGTGGTGGGTTGTTCCAGTAACAATAATAAAAGATGTAAAACTGCAACGACATGTCGTTTTCCTTCATCGAAGGAAACTTGCAGTTTGTGGGTGAAGAATTGCTTTCAGAAGAACAAGTTCAATGTAAAAGCAGCTAGAATATGTTCCAAGCATTTCTCAGACGCCGACTATAGATTGCAAGAAAAACTGTTAGAATTACCTATTCAGAAATGGAAATTGAAAGATGATGCCATACCTTCCTAAAACATTCCAATACCATCAATGAAATGTTGAATTCATTATCTTTTTTGGGATTTTCTCTCTCATTTCAATGACTATGAGCGAAGAAATTCTCTTATCGTATCGTAATTGTTTTATTTTGAATGCTTTGACATCTTGGAGCAGATCGCTGATCTGTCCTAACTACAAATAGGTATATTGAAATATTCATCATATTTCCTATTTTCATTTCCAGAAACGAAAAAAAAATCTAGAGAAATGAACATATCACACCTCGATTAACCTACACACAGTATTTTTTCAAATTTATTCAATGCGATTTATCCAATTAGATTCAATTTCTTTTATGGTACCTATCTGAAGTGTAGTTTGTTGAAAAATTTTACACCCATTATTCCTTATTAGATGCGTTATGTCTATTCGTACAAATGTATTCACCTTCATGGTTTGATGATTATTTTGTGAATTATCTAAATACTTGAAAATAATTGCACTGATTATGATGGTGTAACAACAGTGTTTCAGTGTTTTAATTCCCAATAAAAATATTTATATTAAATACAACTTTATCTACTTGTGTTTCATTAGACTCATGTCCCAAATGTTCATAATTGTGGCCAATATAATCACCTCTATTGTAATAATACACCTCATGGTATTATCTTCACTTGAAATGATTCATGTAAGTCACTTGCGAAATATGTATTCATCGACTAGTGGATATTTCATTATTATTATTCATTTCTGAAAAAATGCTCACGAATAAAACAATTATTCACATACAAAGAACGTCATGAATGTTACTCCTACAATACCTATGAATGAATTATTTGAATTTCAGAAGATATCCAGGGGAATAACTCATTTTTTTTGGGTTCATTTTTATCATTTTATATATTTCGATGATAGGAATTATGATTCCACTGACATTAAAACTCCAAAAACATTGTTATTCGATAATTCGTCTGATCAAATATATGAAAACCCGTGTTATTCCGATTGCCGCCAATCGTATTTGTCACGTAGTGACGTCATGCGCAAAGCGGTTCAAAACTAGAACCTCGAGTGATCATATCTTTCCTCGTTATAGTATCATGGTTTAAACTGTAGCCGTGGGACACCTTTTTCTACTCTCGATACAACCTTAGAATTTCAGAACATTGGAATGAGCCATTTTTAACAACACCTATTTCTCATTTCCAATAAGGTGTATTTACACTCTGGCTTCGCCTAGTAAATCAATTAATTAGCATAATATTCAGATAACCTACTTGTGAGCGTTCGGAACACTACCGATCTGAAATATTGATAAATAAATCGAGCTAATACAGGAGTGGGCTTCTTCGATATATAACCCTTTACATATCTATCAAATTTCAAACTCAAACCAATTTTTCATGATGTTTCCACATTGCTTCATTATGTAACTTCATCATTCTTTCAGAAACTTTACTCACATGATTCATTTTCAAACTTAATTCACAACATCATCCAAAAAACGAATAAATCTGGTGACGTATTCCCCGACCTATTTCGCACTTCCCGATTTCCTAGAGAGGATGACTTCTATCAACGCTACTAAACTACTCTACTTAGCTGAACAACTAAATAAGAAATCGCAAAAATATCAATGATTTAGTTATTTTATATTAAAACACATGGAAAATCGAATATTTTTTTTCCATTTCAATGTGGCGGATAAATATGAATGATTAATAGAGAACTGTAGCTGTTTCAATCACTATTAGGAATGTCAAAATGCTAACTTGATCGTTAACACAGCAACCCTGCAAAGTCACGAATATTGAGTCAGCATAATTATGTTGCCGATAGTTTTAAAATACATCAACATACGTTCAGCTGTAACGATATAGATTGAAGAAAAAAATGAAATAAATATATCATTTATTTGAGAGAACTCTTCAATTTTCACTGTCTTTCAACACCTAGCGGGACAGATATAAATTTATTCGCTGGCACGAAACATCGCTTCATCATTTATCATTCATCATCAAAAAATTATATTCATGTAATCGAGACCAGGAACTTCATTCACTTCCCATTTTATCTTTTATCTTTCATTACTTGTGTTTTTTTTTGTATGTGTTCATCTTATTTTTGTGTAAGTAATTGTGTTTTGTAAATTAGGTTCCTCTACTGAATAAAGATCTACTACTGAGATTTGGTTTCCTTCTGATCTTTATATCATACAAGAGAATTGTTGTCTCTGTCTGTAAATATGAATGTGACAGGCATATGTAATGGATATGTATGTTGTGATAATTGAGGAATTCTCTCATGAATTTTGATTGGTTACTTAGCAGTTCATCCCTATTTGAGGGTGGTGGCCAAATAGCTCGGGTGTTCACGTCACTGAATCTATTCGTTTTCTACTAATATTAAAATAATCAAACTAGTATTAGAAAACGTTAAAACTACTTAGAGAAAAACAGATTGTGCCAGGAAGCTAGTTTGGATGAATAATATCGAATGATGAAATAATTTTGTTAGCTAAACATGCCCATTGTCATTGTTTTGTTTATCCTCTACCAAATGGAAATCGAAACAGTCTGCTCAGAAAAAAATACAGCAATACCTTATGAAAAGAACCTTAATTTCAAGTATCATTCTTTTCAGAGTGCTCCGTAATCGCGATCCTTTGTGAATAAAAGTCATTAGTGCTCGAGATTCCGGAGCACTTTCCAAGAATGCTTAGTACTCAATGATTGAAGCACTTTTCGTCAGTGCTCGGCACAGCTCTGCTTTAAATAACGAGCGTATATTACCATGAGTGTATTGTCAGCTTCGAATACCAAATTGACACCATTCACCAAATTTTCTACATCGATATCATGGACCGAAGTAATTTCCTCGAATTGTAAGTAATCTATCCTTTGAGTCGTTCTCAATGGTATGATCCTGCTCATATTCATATCATTGATGAAATCTGTTACCAATTCTTCATTGATAAATATATCTTCAAAAGTGTAATTACCTGAAACCATATCTGGAATTTATCAACATACACCATTCGAATGGGAATACAACTATTTTGATACCATAGTAACGCGAAAACTTAACGGAATATTTTTGTTCTGGGCGTAATTTATGATAGAATTCCAAATGCAACTAGATGAACGGCCTTCTATCAGTAGATCTACGCAAGACATTCTGCTATGCTATATGCGCAAGATACTTCTGATCACGAATTCTCAATTTGTTATGACAACCAAGAGGAACAGTTCATAAGTGGTTCCATTATTTGAGTGGAACAGAATCGTTTGTCAAGAACTATTTTCGAGTAAGTACATCTTAGGTCATGTTTACTTTTTGATCGATATTTACTCACTCGCTACCATCGAATTGAAAGGAAATTTCACAAATCTGCTGATAACACAACATCAATTCATTCCGCAGACTCACTTCAACAAATCGGGAATGACATTTATATTACTATACAGTATTATTTTCATTGCCGTTGAAAAATTACATTACATACTTCCGTGATTTTTCGTTCCTATAACAAAATGAAAAACCTACGTCTCAAAAAAAGTGAAAATGAAACGTTACACGTTTCTTTAGCTCACAACATTGTTCTCTTCTTTACCATATCTTTCATTATGAAAGCAGCGACGGTTCGAGAGAATAGGACAATCATGCAGAAATTTCTATTGAGAAACACAAATAATTCCGTATAAATCCAGTGAAGGAATGGAACGTATAAAAGCCGAAAGAATAACAGAATGTGTAAGTGAAAGTAAATAGTTGAAATAGACGAAGAATTGTTGTTTTCTATACAGTGTGATCGGTCAGTGAATCCAATTTCAGTAATATCATAATAATGTAATCCCCACCTTTCAAAAATCCTCTATCAATGAAAACTGCTTTATCCGACCAATCTTCTGTGGAGAACCCTTGTAGATAGTTGGTATTCAAGTCTTCTAGGATATTCATTTTCTCCATGATCACGACAGGTTTTGAAAATTCTACAACACCGCTTATATCCGCATTATCTGTAGTTATAACGATTTTTGAATCAATATCAGAAAAATTCAAATGATTCACATATTTCACTACCAAATTTCCTGTTATATCGACCTGAAACATAACAGTCACATATCTTTAGCAGTTGTCCGGGTTATTGATTTTCATACAGGTTTTTCGAAGATTATCTCCCCAGTCATTCTCGTATGGCCATCTGTTAAAACTACGTCATCGAAAAAGTCATCGATTTTCTTGTCGTTGACTGTACCAAGTATCGAAAGGTTTTCGATATGAACCAATCTTTCGAAATACATGTCACCTAAAACAATAAGAATTGGTTTCGTTTAAGTCTACCACCATTCACCATTCTAGTTATATTACCTTGGTAAATGTATGTCCCATTTTGAAAATGCAAAAAATTCAGAATATCTCCTAGAGGAATATCATTGACATTTTCAGACACATCCAAGTTTCCAAAGGAAACATCACCCTTAATTGTTATAGGACCAAGTATATTTTGTTCTCCTTCTATTGAGAGAATATGAATCAAATGAACGTCGTTGAGTTTTTGAACTTCTATAAGTTTCTCAACTTTAATTCCTCTGCTGAATAACTTTGATCCGTCGATGATCGTGTCTGTTTCGTTTTTGAAAATGATTTGCTCAACAAAATCGTCCCACTGGGTCGAACTGAGTTTTTCAATTTCCACCTCCGTAAAGTAAACGTCACCCTGGAGACATAGAGTATTTTGTTAATCGAAGCTGACTTGTTATGTGACATACTGACTAAAAATGTTAATTCCTTCTTCAATGCACCTTCCGAATCCTTGAGAAAATCTCTTGACAAGATATCATCCACTTTCTTGTTGTTCATTGTATTAATCTGAACTGAACCATTCACATTAAGAGCTGAAAAACACATTTTATTAAATTCCACTGGATCAAGATGCCCGAGTTATTTTCGCAAGTTCAGGATGACTCATCCAGAATGAGATTTGTTTTCTGAATCGAGACATGTATACGTAGTTGACTTTTACGCAAATTAGAGCTCCTCAAACAAGAAATAAATCTCTCGATCAGTGAACGTGGCAGTGAAGGTCTTTGAATCAACTATGTGACCATCAACTATCAGTGTGACATTTGTGCCATGTCTCTTTAAATAGATCATGATATTTCCTCCTCTGAGTAAAACTAAATACTATGGATAATAATCAACATGAGTTAAACTACGCTTTTAGGAGAGAAGTTCCAGATCGTCTAATTTGCGATACTCAAAGAATATTCGAGGGACTATGGTGCATTCAAGAAACCTGAAGATGTCAAATTTTGAGTTTTTCTCATTGTAGAAGAAAACTTGAAGACTTCTACCCGAGAAATTGATAATAACATTCGCGTTTCGCAAAGCCCGTGCAAGAAATACACTCTTATTTCGTTTCAGTCATGAGAGTAGATATCTTGAGATGTTTGAAGATATGGCGAAAATGTCACACTGACATTTCATGACTACATAATCGAATCGAAGAAAAAAAAAGAAGAAGAAGAAAAATTTATCGATATTGGGATATTATTATTTGAATAATATACATAAGTACAAATGATATAATCATGATGAAGAGATTGCAACTGTGTGATTGATATAGATAAGCAAGAGTAAAGAAGTGAAATGAAAAGCAAAACAAAGACATCCACTGCCACGTCAACTTATCATACGTCACTGCATTCAAAAGAAATTACAATTCAAAAAAATTTGAAGAAAAGATATGTATCGGCTTGTCAGAATTTTTTGAATATAACCTTACTGAAGATAGTCAACATATGGCTGATTAGTATGATATTAAATCATAGAAAAAGGAGAAAACAATCAAAAAAGAAAGGTTGAAGAATCTGCTTGCTTTCTTCTGAACGGAGACAATAATATATTGCTTCTTGTTCAGTTGATACACAAAGAGTTCGGCATTCACTTCTCAAAACTGAATATTATGAAAATGTTAAATTAAAATTCGATTGATAAATAAACGCCTGGTACCCGAAATCATTCCTGCCTGACAAGTTGTCACTGTTGAGAGTTGAGGGACGAAGCAGCAAACGATTTAAAACAAAAACATTTTCCATTATGTTGAAGACGGAAGCAGATTTGTTTCCGAACCGTCCACTACTAAGATAAGTAGATACTTTGATATTTGTTGAATATACTTGTCTTCTAATTTTTTTTGAGAATCAAGATGTCACTGACAAATAGAGAATATCTCTCAGGTAACTGAAGGTTCAATTTCAAGCGACAGTGGCATTTTATGGCAGATCATCAATGAATGTCCTTTCTGGAAATATATCAAAATAATAATTATTAAAATTTCAATTTCCATTTTTGGAAACGAGTAGAGAAAATCGAGAAAATTTTTATGAAAAAAGTGTATATCTCTTATTCCTTGAATAATTTTATCTTACTCAATTTTTTCTTCAATTGTTAAATGAACCTCCCTCTACTCCCTGTTCGGAGGAACTAAAAATCTCTACTACTCACAAGGAATAAGTATCTTATAGTAAGTGTATCTTACTTTTCACTTTGATGCTACCGTCGTTCAACAACTTCGTAACATTGCTCATGAAGCTTTCCTCATCGAATAATTCAGGGAAGTCTAACCCGTTAACAGTTTCAGCTGCCAATTCTCCAACTCTAGAATTTTCCACATAAAAGTCACCATCTATGGTTTGATCTTTCGTATAACTCAACGACCTCTCATCGATATCCCTTATGTCAAAGTTGGTTATATTTCCATTGAAATCTGATTCGACCCACATATTTTCCACAATGATATCGTTGAACACAATATTTTCCCCTATCCTACCATCTCCAGTGGTATACAGATATTCATTAGCTTTAAGGTCGTTCAATGTTTCAGTGATTTCCAACTTATTCACAGATATATCATCATTGAAAATCAATGTCGATTCTATGAACTGTTCGCCGGTGAGCTTCACGAGATTTTCATCCAACTGTGTTATATTATGTCCAGCGAAGGAACCAAGAACTATTAGGTTGTCGATAGTGACAGTCCCTTTCAAGAGTCCTATTCGTAGGTTTTGATCTGTGTCCTTGGTAACTAACGAGTCTAACTTCACGTTGTTTATGGAGTTAGATTCGATTTCCAGATTTCCTTGCACATTAAGTCCTTTAGAAAATTCCTTAGTACCTGTTATATTAGCACTATCTTGATCCTGAGTGAAACAAAATTCGATATTAATATACAAGTTCTATAAGATATTCTTTGGGCTCACGAGTTTTTGGATTACGAAGAACGAAGCGAGGAGTGCTCCAAAAGAACGAATACGACAATATGTCTAAGAGAAAAATGTTATAGGTATACTATTTTTCCAGTTCACATATATTTGAAAAAAAATATGAGCATGTGCTTGATATAGTCATAGGAATATTGGAAATACAGATGGAATATTGATGAAATCAATGATGAAACGCAACTTCAAAATGGCTGCAGCACAACGATGGCGCAGCAAATGAAGTAGTTCGAATGGTCACGAATTTCTTATAGTGTGAATGGTATTGAATTCCTTAATTTTCGAATTTGTTGTTGAAATAAAATTAGCAACAGCGTCACCAGAAAATATTATGATGGCATATATCGGAGTATTGGCTGACAGTTTGATAATACCAATGCCAAAAAATAAAGCGCTAAAAAAAATCGAAAATAAGCTGTTTCCGAAATTCATAAGAGATGCAAGATATATGAAATATATTTAGAATCTGAACAAATAAAAACATATATAAGATGACTCACCAAGTAGACAAAATCATCCAGAGTTTCTTGAAAATTCTGTCCGTTGAAATGATTTTCAATGATGATGTTACCTTCTACCTCTAAGTCCTTGAAATTGACGTTACTTTTTATGAAATCGGTGACCAACAGAGTAGGATTGGGAACAAATTTGTTCAGGTGTTTTCCGAAAATCTCCCCAGTGACCTGAAAAAACGATTATTCATATAAAATTAGATATTTTTGAGCTACCGATACGAAAATTGACATTTTACTTGACATTGAACTTTGATGATGACGATTGATGCGAGCTCACATTAAGGTCCTCCGTCAACTCTATATCTTTGATAATCAGTTTGCCAGGAATCCTCTGATGGGTGGTCAATGTAACTAGCTTTGATGTGTCTAGTCCATCTATGGTGCCAGCTATTACTTCTTTGGCTGTCAGATATCCACGGAAATCTTTGTGGCCTGTAATGTTGGAATGAGGAATCGAATCTCGAAGGATGAACTCCTCAGGGAATTTGAGACCATTCAGATAGTCCGTATGAGATTCATCTGAAGTGACATTCTTGAAGAAAAAATTATATTACATATGTCATTCTCTACCGTGCAAAATTAGATGACACAGATGTTAACTTACTCCAAGTACTGTGATATTTCCAGGTATATAACATTTTACATTGACGAGACATAGGCTATTAAGGAATTGTTGGAAGTCCTCTCCATTTATGGAATTGATTGTCACATTCTGAGGAATGAACATGGTATCTGTGCTCTCTTCGTCAGAATCACTAGAATTTTTCAGACGAAGAATTATATGATTAACGCTTTTGGCTTGAAGTTTATCGGCAACCCTTATTTCTTCAAATTCCAAGTGTCCTACAGAATAGAATGAGGTTTTAATCTTCGTTACAAATACAAATTCGATTATATTCATGGGGATGGAATAATCGATTGAAATGGAGTTGAAATATTCATATTGTTCTCGAGATTTTCATGCAAAGACATTGAATGCAATAGAAAACTCAGGAACGTATCTAGAGGAATCAATTTGATGATGACGGCCCAGATTCGAATCGTCAGATTCTCAATTCGATAGTGTCATTGTGTAGAGTTGTTCAGTTGTGATTTGGAAGAAATAGCACTTATTGAATATTATGAATTTCGTGAATTTCTTCTACGCATTCTGTTTGGACATCTGATTATGGAATTTTGGCTGCATTTTGACTTTGCTATATCTTCTACAGTTTCCGACATCCCCATGTATATATTCCGATCTGGAACGGATTATATATTAGTCAATTTTCCTACCATCGTATATTTCCTTCATATCTATGATTTCTTCAACGAGGTCTATATCATTAACCTTTCCTGTGGTCAGATGAATTGTTCTTAATTCGACAGGTTTCTCGAAAACTATGTCACCATTGATTAGGATTTCAGGATCACTGTATATAATACTAGTAGCGTTGATATCATTCATAGTTTTGAAATTTATTGAATCCACTTCTAGATCTGTGAATGTTTTATTCCTGAGGACTATGCTCGTGACATTTTTCCTTGGAAGAAAAAAATAAGTTTATGTTCAAATAAGATCATATTGCCCAGTCAAAAATATGAATACGAATCGCTCGGAAATTTCAAGTAACTAGCAGAATGAGCTTTTATTCTTAGTGAAGTACTTTCCTTTCAAATGGATTCATAGGTATGGAAGCGAAGATGTTGGAAATCCAACCAATTCACGTAGTGAGATTTGAGAAGTGAAAGCCAAGTTCTGTCTCAAAGTTACAATACAAAGACTGTACTTGAATACTCAAATACAAAACAAATGTATACCCAAAAACCACAATGATATTTAAAAAAATACATTGCCATCTTCAGTAGACCTGAAAAGTAAAAATGATTAGTGACTCCTCAGTATCTTTCAAGATATTCTCCAAAAATTACCATCGAGAGAGTCTCTCGATGATAATTTTCAATTTTCAGGTCTGAAGATGGCGAAGTTACCGAAATACATATTTAGACTTTTCTAAATATTATTGTGGTTTCTGGGTATATATTCATTTCGTATTTGAGTTCCATCTTGTTTTTCATAATTGATGGATGAGTAAAAATGTTAAGGAAGTGCCACACTTTCAACTGGGTTACACTGTATGTTGGTATGATCGACTACTTGTTTTTCAGAAAACAACTTTGTTTCATAGTGAATGAAACAATGAACATGAAGGAAGAGCAAAAAAGGTTGTGAGGAAACCGTTTGCCTCTTTCTCAATCAAATTTATAGTATCTGCCAGTAATGATTAATAGAAAATTCACAAGAATTCAATATGACAATCACAGTCTTGAAAATATATAAGATTCTCTCCTTTTCATAATTACCTGACAATATCTTGTAATAACAGAGTGGCCATGTCACCGTTGATTGTTTCAATGTCTGCTTCCTTCACGAAGATACTCCCTTCGAATTTTATTTCACCATTAACGATGACAGTATCGAATTCAGTTTGGTTTTCGGATTTCCTGATTTCTCTGATTCTTTTCTGAGCTTCTTGAATTCTCGAACCCAGAACTCGAATTGTCTCGTTCTGTGTCTGAGTGGATTCGTTTTTCGTTTCAGCCAAAATTCCATCAGCCATCCTCATTTTGGAAGGTGCTTCATACTGACCTGAATATGCCTTATAGTGTTGTAGGTATTCGTATTCTTCATTTTGTTCCTCAATCAGACCCTATAAAAATGCGATTTCTCTTATTGTGTTCCATATGTTGCATCAGTTTTCGAATCTCAAATACTACAAACAATTGGAAGTGGGAATTATATTTAGCAAGAAACTATAGAAATATATGTTCACCAGAGCGTCATACCAGTTCTCTACACCAAAAGTTAGCAGTTTCAATAATTGTAACAGTTTCACAGCTGCACAAGACATATTTTTCCACGAATGTGTTGTTTTTGCATTATTAATCACAAAATCAATACATGATCAGTGCCATAACGTAGAATATTGCTCTAATAAAGACATTTTTATTCATAATAATCTATAGACACACATGTTTAGAATTGAATTCTAAACTTTCAGGTCAATAAAGATTTGTAGATTAATCTGATCTGGTTTGATGAAAATAGTCGTTATTTGTGCAAAAAGCGTAAATTCGTTGCACGACGCATGAAAATACTTCTTGCACGTGTTGCACACAATTTTTTTTCACGATCGAATTATTTTTAAGTGTTTTTTCGAAATCTTCAGATTTCTAAAACTGACAACTGAAATTTGATCACAGATATAGTCACTGTGAAACGCTGAACAACTGCGAATGAGCCATTCGTTTTTACAAAAAAAATCCTATGGAGACAGATTTATCTCGTAGTCGACAGTGCATAATGGTTTTACATGAATTGTAGAAAAAATATAGAAAATTTTGTTTCATTCCCACAAAAGTAAGTCTTGGGACTATAGTGAACCAAATTACTCATTCTTAACGTCAAACTATTTGAGCATCATCAGAGGCATGTTTGTATTTCCAACAGCTGTATTAAGAAAATATTCACCTGTAATTGTTCTTTCAAATCCTGGAATTTCTTCAATTCATCTATCACTGGATTTGACACCTGCCTTATTGTACTTTGTATCATGAATATCACGATATTTCCATCTTGGGGTCTCGGTACAATCAAACCCAATTTTTCACCAACAGATATGTAAGTGGCCCCAATAATGCCATTTTCATGAGTTAAACAAGTTAACCAAGGGGTTTCTTCTTCAAAAACGGTACAGGGTATGTCTTCGTGCTCTTCAAAATTATCTGAAAATAGTCAGTATTCTCGAAAAGTTCAGTTGATTTGTTGAAAATGGGCTTCGAAAGATAATTCAATTTCATTTGCTGAAGTGATATTTGGTAACCCTAAAGACAAAATTGATCATATTGAGGATGTGACTGTAATATCAATAACTATATCCAATGAATTCGTCAAAATATAGATACCAGCTTCAAAATGTATATTTCACTTGTAGTATAATTGGTTCAACGTTTTCTCGAGACTATAGTCATATTACAACCTCACGTAATTTGAAACTTCTTAAGCATGGAACGAATGATCGGGAATTGGTCCTGTTCCAAATATCATATTGTTCGATCTGTTTTATGAGTACCTGAATAGGCTATCGTGAATATGGACCATATCATTCGATGGTACTTTCTAGAGAATTTCTCGGAAGATGCTAAAAAGTCCGCTCACCATATTCACCTCGCAGGTATTGATAATGATATCGGATCATTGTTGTAGTGCTTTGGGAAGATATTTTGTATTTGAGGTTATTTTTGCGATGAAGTGAATATTGCCGTACACTTATTGCACGGTGAGAGAGATACTTTTTTCAGCGAGTTTAAAATGATTCTTTCACCAATGCAGAGCAGTTACGTAAGTACCATATCTGCATTTTTCCCTACATACCACTGTTATTTATGATAACATCGACGACATGAGTCATATGACTTCCATGATCAAGAGTTCTCTGAGCGAACAAAATGACTTCATCCCTGAAGGTCTCGATTGGCACTGGTAACCAGAAATTCACACCATCCAAATGACTATTCGTAATCTTTCGGTCGACAAGGCCGTTTTTCGAAAATTCGAAAATTGCCGCTCTTGAGCCATCAATTGCTAGGTAGGACTTGAAGCCTATTTGGAATGATGCCACCATGGTGATCCTTGAGCTGATAATGCGGTCTTGCAGGACGAAATGTTGGTTCAGGTATTGGTAGATGAGAGCTGCGTTCAGAGATGTTTGAGGTATAGAGAGGTACATCTGAGATCCGAATTTGTTGAAGGCTGACGTGCTTGCGATTGAAGATAAGTTTAGAGACTGTATGTACCTGTAATATATGAAATAATGGTGAGAAATGTATGCAACTGATTCACATTTGAAAGATGAACGTTTCTGGGAAACCAGACGACGGATCATTTTGAAAATCTTATGGAAACAATATTCTGACATTCTCCACCCAACTAAAATAGTTCCGACAATACCACTTCTGTACGAAAGCAGTATCAACTTTGATATTTCAAATGGAACGCCCTGTAAATACTATAATTTCAAGAATCGCCAATAATTTCTTATGATATTCCACTATACCTATCCGTAACCGTTCTCAAATTGAAAATTAATTTATCCAACCTCATGATGGACTCGGTTCTTTTGGTTGTTTTTGTCGCTTTTTTTGTAACATCAGGTATAGATATCAGAATTTTTGAAGCCCGTGCCCCATTCCTTCCCCTGCTTTGATGGAAAATTCGAATAGTAAAAAAGCAACGAAAATCTCAGTAAACTAACTAAAACCAATTCTAAGTATTTTCTGTTATAAATTCTCACTTTCGAGAATTATTTTTGTTTCGAATGATATTTTTCAAATATATTTTCTCATACGGAATTGAATATTATAGCATGAAGTTTTACTTTTTACACGCGCCTGGGATTTTTTAACTGGTTGTATAGTTAAATACAAGTAAATAATATTGCGATTGACAGCAACTAGATAGCAGTATGCTTTTGAAAATTCAGTTTTGGAAGGAATCCAATTACCTATTTGAATTCGAATAGGTATAGGTATCATTTCAAAATAGATCACCATATTCAGTTCAGATTCATTAGCAGAGAGGTTTTGGCTGACATACGTTTCCTGGGGACTTTTTTTCGGATCGACCGTTATAGTTTGGGAACCAGTTGAGAGTCGATTGATAACTAGATATGAGATTTGCTGTATGGAGAGAACTCTGAAAACGAAAGCAATGGAAGGAAGTATACCCACGTTTTGTTTATGACAAGAACTCATTTTGTATCGATAAATAAATTTTCTCATTGAATTTAAAGAAAATATAGATTTTTTTTCCAAATGTATTACCTTGGTACTTTTTCACTCCCCCCCTTCCCATGAATGAATCCGCACTTGTATATTCATAATGGTATATTAACGAAGTAGTAGTGAAAGAATTACCAGTAACTCAAACGTTCCATTTTGGTATCGAAACCATAGAGATACGCCATTGGATTCTCTTCTACATTATTGATAAGCAATATTACTTGTTTTTGACCAATGTAAGCGGTGTTAATATGTGATGAGGGCTCTTCGGTATGCCAGTTCCAAAAAATTCCATTCTAGAAATTGAGTACACATAAATTGAGCTCAAAATGTTGTCAAAAATATATATCAAAGACTCACGATGTGATTTTGGAACATTTTTATCCACTTTAACTCAGGTTTATCAGCGAAACAAACAACTATAAGAACTTCTGATACACCGTTTTTTCGATGATGTAGTAAAGCGATGTCAGATGGTTTGTAATCTAATTCTGTAAAAAACAAATGTTTGAAATACACTATAGATTACTCTCTACCTACATCAACTGAATCAACGGAAATTATCTTACCAATTCTATTGCTTTCTATTTGGAAACCATCCTCATTCTCATTCAAAACGGAAGTTAAAATTAGCAATCCTGCATCCAAAAGTCCTACAGAATAACAAATGGGGCCAATAGTCAAACTTTTCCATTTTGTGACATTAGTTTTCATTGGAAAAATCCTTTCAGCTGTGATGTTCGTGACAACAAGTTCTGAAAATTGAATTGAAACTGAGCTCACCTAATGATATCTTCCTTATATTCAGACTTTACCTTCCCTATTGACATTTTTCCTTGTTTTTTGGTACGAATACCAAGCACTACCATCATGGTAGCACTGGCACAAATTAAAACAAAAACTTACTAAAAAGCAAAAGCTACCGATACGAAACATTTTTAGTTTTCACTTGGTGAATGATTGCAATTTCTAAAAATTAACTAAAACAACAGATCTAAAACCGTCAACCAACAGAACCAACCTACTCATAAAAATGAATGCAAAATTTATCTGACACTAGTAAAAAGTGAGAGGATACAGGGCAAAAAATAAGGACTTTTTCAGTGGGCAATAATAATGAGCCTGATAAGTAGGTAGGTAATATACATAAGAGAATTATCGACGCATAAAAGTATAAAAAGAACATCTCGATATTCTCGATCACAATATCTTTATCCTAGGATAATATATTCTGTCACGATTATTGATTATCTGTGAAAATCATATTGAAAATCGGATAACATCGAGATACGAGTTAATACCAGATGGTCACTACATACAGTGTGCCCAAGATAAGGCTGCACAGCAAAATGGCCATCTGAATGCACATATTTTTTCAAGCCACATTTTTCCGTATTAACACCACAGAAATAAACATGCTGGATCATTCTTTCAACAACTCATATTTCGTCTTAGTTAATGAACAATCACATTCATTTCCGTTATCTTCCAAACTCATCTAATACATAAAAAACTTGTATCTATTTCTTTGAGAGATTGGTTGATATTTTAATCACGATTTTGACGTTATTGGAGCGATGGTGGGATTATTCTCGAAGTTCATACGAAATTCTGGCTGAGAATTTTCGAATCGAACATAAGCATATACTATGGAATCAAGATGTTGGTTCACCATACTTTTTCAATGTAAATGAAACGATTGCCAAAGTGTTCAAAACGTCAGTTTATTCATTATTCATGGCACCGACACCGAATAAAACCTCTTGGGATCTCCAATGGTTGGCTGAAACCTCAAATTCACCCTTTTTCCTTTCTGGTCATCGATGTCCAAGAACGAATTCCAATCTACCAAAAAGTAGAACCCTGTCCTGCGCCTAGCCGTTGTAGTTTCAGGTTCTGCACCCTCCGTAGCAGACTCGGAATTACCCCCGAACGAGTCCTCGAGGTCTTTTATATTGGGCGTGGCTTGCTCATCAGGAGTGGAAGGAGTAGAAGTTGGCGTGGCATCGGTGATGTTCTCTTTGTTTTCTTGTCGTTTGACTTTGTTCTTCATCGGGTCACTTTCTACTTGTAGGGTGTGTAAGAGGTGCTTGAGGTTCTCTATGTCGATCATAGCGAGAGACTCAGGTCTAATGGTTTTTCCTAAACAGAAGGAAAACATTATGAGCTGTGTATTTTATTCGCCATCATATTACTGGCTAGTTATTGGGAACTACTACTTTTGCTCTCCTCATCATTGATTTCCAGATATATCTGAGTAAAAATATAGTATCATAAGAAATTACAGTACTAGCCTTGACGTTTGAACTGTCAATATACACTGCATTCTGGTTGTCGTTTTCTGATTACTTAGAGCTGTCAGAAGTTTGCATATCCTACTTGAGGTTTGGTGATATAAGTACTCTTACCAACTACTGAATAACTCTCAGGTTTCCATTGCAGAATAATGAAATAAATGTCGAGAAATATAAGAAAATGAAAAATCTACCTGTCCGCTTCGCCTCTTTAAATAACTCATGGCTAAATTACCAGTGTATAATGGTGGAGTCACTGATAATCCTGCGAATTTATGAGACCACCCGTTCCACAAAAAAGTTCATTCTGCACTAATCGTCATAACAACACTAATACGTAAAGGGTGTCTGTTACTAGCCACTTGACAATTCACAAGGGATACACATTTCATTGTACCCTTTTTTAATTCCTTACCATCAATGTCTTCTGAGGATGAGATGGTATGTATTCCTGGAGGTCGTGTTTGAGGGTAACATGAAATCATGGACACCATCAATAAAATCTGTGTGAATATCTGAAACACAGTTAATGGTTAATTTTCTGTATGGCATAATGTTATTCATTTTTTTCTACGGCAGTTATGAAATATGGCTATTCTCAATCGTCTATTGAATAATAAATTCAATACTTTTCACATGAAGTGGAACCGATTAGAAAACAATCAGATTTATCATTATGTCGGAATCATGAGTTATGCAGTTGACCAAAAATGTTTGTGACTAGACTGAAATGTAAACAGCATCAGCATCAGATAAACCAGTAATGAATATTCCAGCACTTTGGTTACAGGGTTATCCATCTAAGATGGCCACCCCAGAATTTCCGATATTCTTTTCTGAAAATAAAGAAACAATACACATTGGTTGAATGCCGTGATGTGGCCCGTTCATAGCCATCATCACTTATCATACAGGTTGGTTGGTCCCTGAAAACGTGACAGACTACACTTTTTTTCAATGGAACACCCTGTTCACCCTGTCAAAATCGGTGACCTTTTCCATTTTTGTTCATGTTTGTGTGGTGGCCACTATAGTTATTCATGAATCTTCGAATAGATTCTCGAACTGATTGTCAATTTGATGATGAACTGCATATCTACAATAAAATCTGAAAATTTTCTGAATTTGTGTATCTGCATTCTGTATCAGATCGTATTGATAATATGTTATATTCTACGATAGAATTTTCATTTCCAGACTCTTATCGTATTGGTATTCAACAGATGATTCATCAAAAACTTTGGCAGTAGTCAAAGAAGTAGTTAAATACTGTCTGTAAGTTTTTCGAGGAGGTGGTACATTCATTTTCCAGCTTTTTGTTGGATTTTCCCTCCTCGTTTCTAAAAAATGAAGTAGAAGTTATTAAAAATTATTTCGATATATTTGTAGTAAGGACAGATTTTGTGATCTGTGATGTCACCGCGCTTGAAATCAAACCAAAAAAAAAATTCTCTATTTGTCAGTGACACCTTGTTTTTGGAAAATCTGAAAATATAAATATATTGAATAAGAATAAAACCTCTACTCATCTTGGTGGACGTTTCGGGAACGAATTTGCTCCCGTTCTCAACACAATAAAAATTTTTTTCTCCAGATCACAAATCTGTCCTCACTACGAATATATTGAAATCATTTTTAATAACTTCTACTTTATTTTCTAGAAACGAGGAGAGAAAATCCCACAAAAAGCTGGAAAATAAATAAGTACTTGTTTTCTGCTTATCATACCGATTACAAATTCATGTACACATTATATTGATTTGCTGAGATAATCCAAATTCTATTATAGTAGGTACTCAGTTCATCATCAAAATCAGTTTGAGAATGTATCCGATAATGCCGCTAGTCAAAAATGTGAAAATGAATGATGGTAGCAGGTCACCGAAATTGTTGTTCTGGGCTCACAAAAAACCAAACGGTATTATATTTTCGATCGCAAAAGATTAGTTTCAGAAAAAATAATGATGAATAGGTTGTTCTATTTGAAGAGAATACCGAAAATATGAGAGTGGGCTTCTTCAATGAATAACCCTGTACAAGCCCGTATTAGCGCCATTTCCACCAAAGAAACAATCTATAGAAATAGGTGTAGTGTGAAACTCGCACGGAATACTGATTTCTTATTAGTCTCGTATGAAAGTTTGCAAGACTTTGCGCCAAGGCTTCTGCAGCAACATTTCACAGGTACCTACTCGTGAAAATTGAGTACCTCTTCGTGATCGTTGTAGATTGAACATACAAATCTATGGTACAATATTATTGCAAAACTTCAAGGCTGGTGTTACTGATGATAAAATCCTCTAGGTTGATGGAGCTGATGAGTAAAAAACTTAACAACTTTGCAAAACCCAGTCTAGCGCCATCTAATGTATTTTTGGTGGAGCTATATGTTTCTTCAATTATCACAAGACTGTGATTTAATTTGAAATGTTGGTGTACCTTTCTTTGACTTACTGAGTTCCTAAGTTACTGGTTCACGAGTTAGTGTATACAATCAAGGCGAACACTTAGTTTTGATATCATTCAGAGCCTTGAATACAATCAAGGGTTCAGTGCAAGATTGATATTGGATGGATTGGATTCAATTGTTTCTTTCCAAAACATGTATAATTGTCAAATAACCTAACGAGGACAGCACCGCTTTAGTAGAGATGGCAGTACGATCGTCGATTCTGTAAAGTCTGCTTTTGCTGATAATCACGGATAACTGACAGTATTGGATAGCTAAAGGATCAAATCTTGCATTCGTGTCGAATTTCAAATTCCCAAAGTTTCTTATGAAACCTTCGTGATCAGCAGAGGTGATGCCATCTAGTTTCGATCTTGGGAGGTCTTAGTGATATATTAAAATTGAATATAATCAACTAGACGAAAATCTACAACATTTCTAGCGGCTGGGTATAGGGAATTGGGCCACCTGCCTTCAATTACATCATGGTCAGAGTCAGAGGATTCATGTCACATGTTTCACTCTATAGGAGGTTATGTCAGTTGCGTATATTTCATATCAACAAAGGTATAAACAAATATCATTTGAAAAATAGCGCTGACTCATTATATCAATGATAATACCTAGGTATAATAAATAGCACAAAAAAAGTTGAAATATTCATTGAACATTGATAATGGAGATGTCGTTCTATTACGAAACTCTTCAGAAATGCATAATGAAGACAAAGTTCAGGTAATATCCTTGGAGGACGTATGAAAGAGAAAGTACCTATTGTTTAGGTAGGTATATAAATTTCATATGATCAAAACTACGACACATAATGAATAGTTTCGTAATCTAAAGTGATTTATGCATTTGAATTTTGTGGTGAAGAATGGTAGCTGCAATAATTGTGAAGGCTTTAATAAGGAATTCTGGGGTATGGTACCTCATCGATTTGTATAAAAAGGTACCTACCTAGTTATCGACTTACAATGAATAGAAAGTTTTTTCCATTCAACCGTCTTGAAAATCTTTTTTTCCGGCCTATTTTCAGACTGGAAAGTTTTCTTTGATAGGACTAGTTCGGAAAATCTAGAGGAGATAGAGACGAAACATGACAGGGGCTGACATTTGACAAAAAACTTTATCAATCCGATGTTTATTGCTCTTGTCTATTGGCACTGTAGAGAATATGGAATATCAAGAAAATTCCTTGCTTGCAACTTCATAAAAAATTTCTTTCGCTCCCTAGAATCCACCG
Source organism: Gastrophysa polygoni (assembly GCA_963576655.1). Taxonomy (NCBI): domain Eukaryota; kingdom Metazoa; phylum Arthropoda; class Insecta; order Coleoptera; family Chrysomelidae; genus Gastrophysa; species Gastrophysa polygoni. The sequence continues at coordinate 17,019,030 of OY755084.1, forward strand.
CTGCTTCACACGACTATCATAGGTTTTCCTTTTGTTCAGAGCTAAAAAAAATATCCAGGAAAGCTCATAACAGGATTTGTAGGAAATTTTAGTTCAATATGCACATCTATATTTTATATATGAGATGATTTCCTTTTGTTGTTGTTGGTCAAGGCTATTCGGAGAATGCATCGAGAGGTACTTCAAAAGTTTCAAAGCTAGGATAATGATAGTCACTGGCGAACCCAGAGGGCTTGGGGACTCGAGTCCCCTCCTGCTAAGTTCCAAAACAATTCGTCAAAGAAATATTTTTCACTAATAATGTCTTCAATATATGACCATAATATTTCCTAGTCTGAATTTTTGATTTTTGTAATTGTTTTTGTTTGCTCTGGTAGCCACAATTATTTATATGCGAACAACGTCAACGGTGTTTCCTGAGGAAGTATATAAAATAAGTTTTGAAAGTACTCACAACGAGGAAAATTGTTTTCTAGGAACCGTTTAATATATGACGTGGAGTGTTTGAACCATCACAAGAAGTCAATGTCGCATTCAATTATATTTCAAATCAACAGGATGATTTTTTTAGAGAAATCATATACCTACCAATGCATTCCTTGTTTTTCACTGTTTTCCTAAACACATATTTTTATCATCTTCGTGTTCTTTCGTGATCCCGTCCATGTGCTTGTGATGATGTGTAGAAATCATTCCAAACTTTTTTCTACATGATAGTAGTTCTGAAGTTTTCATATTTTTGTCTGAGGAATCAGCACATTGGGGATTTCGGTGCAGTTTAGAAAAACACTGTAGATCGGATTGACGAGGTGAATTATTCATATAAGTATTGCAAAAAATATAATATCAACCCTGTCGTGATTTGATTTTCCTAGTCATGTAGATAAAGAAAAAGTTTCCAACTTTGTCCTGGAGAAGGCGATGAAGTACTTTAATGCTTATAAATCAATCAGAAAACACTGTTTTTCAAGCCTAATAATTCTATTTTACTCATCGTATTTTACTCAAACTTACCATGTCGAATACCATACAATCGAATACTTGAAGATTCCAGTTGTGATGTTCGTTTTGCGCAAATCAAAAGAATGATAACTAATTATGAGAACGCCGCAAATGCCGTGTTGATTAATATCAGCTTCACCAACCACTCTCATGAGTAACTTTCACAACATACCGTCCATTCAGATCTATGCCATACAAGAACTAACACCGACCGTGAAATCGAAGACTGGCATACTGGCATCGCGTTGCTAACGAGGACCGCATATTGAGAAATGCATTATTATTTACTTCCCCACCTATTCATGTCATAACTCCCTTTCACGATTATTCCAATACCAATAGATTATCATTCCAAGACAAATAAGACCAAGTCGACGTAACGGAGTCTATCAATAATTATTTACGTGAATTTCTTCATATACCAATTGATCATTCATCCACCGGGAGCTGAATTTTTTAACGCAGTGTAACTTTGGTCTCCATCGTGCGACAGAGATTTCGTTCGTGAAACGAAGGTGTAATGAATGTGTCATAATATATAAATGACATAAATAGTCGATGCTATAAGATTACACCTGGCAGTCTGGCACTTAGTGATGAATTCAATATGCAAAATCTGAGTCAACAATTTCAAATATTTGTATTGGGCGCCAAGAAAGCTGGTGTCATCACGTTGGTACTTTTTTCTCACTTGTGCCTGTCACTTAATGAGTATTGCCAACATCATATTGTAGCGGCATTGCCGATTTACTGAAATTGTCGCTCAACTAGATCCTTTTACCACATGCAAATATTATATTGGAAAAGCATAATTTACCATTCATATCGATATTTCTCTGGGAAAGGTTTTTTTTCTGATGTATACTACAGCAGTCTTCAAATCTCATATTATATGAATGAATTTCTGGAGTGTTGATAAGCGAAATTGCTTGAAAACCTTGTTTACTTAATAGGCTGTACTACAGTATGACATATGAGTAATATGTTGTCAATTCTGTGACAGTATATCATCCTATACGAACACGTTCATTGGACAAATATAACATTTTTCCAGGCAATAATTTAGAACTTTTGTGACATTTTATATGCAACATCTGGCAACACTGCACATCACCGAAAACACGATGTGAGCCGAAAAACATAAATCTGTTTGTCATCTTGAGTGCAGTTTGTCATAGGTCGAGTCGGTATAAATTATAAATATTTAATACTTCGTACTCGCAATGGCAGAAGAATCATTGAAGTCAGGAATTCTGACCAACTTATTTCTAGAAATTGTCCAAAGCCCTCTTAACATCGCCCTAGTGCTTCTCATTGTGTTTCTAGTCTACAAAATAATTAAGAGTCGCCAAAATGATTTCGCTGTGCCTCCGCCGGCACCACAACTTCCCAAAATGAAGAAAAGGGATTTCACTGTGGAAGAACTGAAACAATACGATGGTACTCAGGAAGATGGGAGAGTATTAGTAGCTGTGAATGGAAAAGTATATGATGTGACGAAAGGAAAGAGGTTTTATGGACCTGGTAAGTTATATGTTCTGATGATGTCATTACCTGCATCACAGAATGTTTGTGCATATTCATCATTGTTTATGTTGCTTGTTTTTGCTAGAAGGAAGTAAAGCAGTTGCACATTGCACCCTTCTACCCATTATTTTCATTTATATTAGCAATTTAAGTTCTAATGTTTTAGTAATTGCATATATGGATTTCGAGATAATTGAAACATGAATTCATTAGAGATGAGAAATGAATGAACATACTTCTTCCATCTGGTCAAAGGGGGAATTCGTGATGAACTTCTGTTGCTCCAACCCTGTATTCACCACCTATTTGAACTGAAGTTATTAATCAATAACCTTGGGAAGAATCATATATTCACAAAACATTACTCTAAATGGTACTGATTAGTGTTGCATTTTGAAACAACTCCATGATTCCTACTTGAAAAATTTATAGGATTGATTCTACTTACTTGACTTTGGCTTGAGTCTGTATGACAGCCACAGTTACTCACTCACCCATTGAATTATCCACTTTTGAAGTCAATAAAGCATTGATGATGAAATGGAACGTTTTCTGTTCAGTCATGTTTGTGACACTAAAACAAAATATTTAGACTGATATGTCCAATGGTTGCCTCTCAGAAATTCAGGTTATATTTTGATAGAGGATTAGTTCACATGATACTGATACAATTTTTCATCATAGCTTCCACTCCAAGCCATTCTGTTATGGTATAATAATGGCTGTGCATATGGAGTAAAGGGATATTTCTGGTATTCATTGTTTAATGTACCATATGCCAAAGACCAAATTGTTCATACTAATTTTTTCAATTACCTCTTCCCTACATCAAAATTGCAGTAACTTCAAAAACCATACATGCACCTAACATAATATCAAAGAAATTATGCCATGTTCTATTTCTTATCTAGTTTTGCAATCAAATTGTGTTGCTGTATTACAAGTACATTATAATTAGAATACCATGTACTCATTAAAAAATAGATGAAATACTAAATGGTGTCATAGGGATTTCATATACATTTTCTATCAAGTTTATGGAGGAAGCCAAAAACTAGACTTCCTGTATTGATATTTAAGTAAAAAAAATCATAATTTCAAGCAGCTATTTCTAATACCTCTTGGAACCATTCTAATCAATTTCTTGATTTCATAGGGGGCCCATATGCAGCTTTTGGAGGTAAAGACGCCTCTAGGGGGCTGGCTACTTTCAGTGTATCAGCATCAGGTGAAAAATATGATGATCTCAGTGATTTAAGTACTATGGAAATGGATTCAGTCAGAGAATGGGAGTCACAATTCCAAGGTGAGATAGTATCCTTTGTTTTCAGGTAGCTAAATGGAGAGTACATGGGTAGAATACATTTTCTCTATATTCATAATGTATGGCTAGGATTCCTTGTTGAATTGAATAGATGAAGCCTGTAAACATGAGGAACATGGAAGTTGAATATGTTTACTTTCTATTTTAACAATTTCATATTCATCTATGCTGCAACAATAACTCATTATCATCTGTGATACATATTTTAAATTTGTTTATACTTCTCAACACATCACCCAAATCGAGTTTTGAATATATTCAATGTGTATCTGGATTTTTGAATGAGAGAAGGCTTGATTTTGATTCAGCGAATGAAGAAATTTCACCTAATTGTAGTGTCAAATGACTTTAATAATTGATGAGCTTCAGTGTAAAGAGTTTACCATTGGAATAAACACTTCAAGTCCTATTGACTGATATCACATTGGCCTCCAGTCTACTGAATCAAAGTTAGGCTGAACTTCTCTGGGCCAAATGACCTATATATTCGAACTTTTCTCGAATGATTTCTGAAAAGGGTCCAGCTTGAATATCTTCCAAAATTAGACAGTTCAATAAGTTCTGGAATACGTCAACTTTTAATGAAATGGGGACCTTTTTTTGACATATTGAGATGCATCACCCCTCAGAATTTTCACATAGAACAACCTTACTCCATTGGATTTCACCTCAGGTTTTACTATGCATTTTGACTGTGTAATGTTAACTCATTTCACTAAATATGTTGAAAAACATGTCACAGTGCACATCTCATATGTGTTTTTGACTTCCTTACTAATTACTGTTTTACACTATTTGAAGCATTTCAGAATATCAAAACATTTTCAACATACTGAACAGTACCTTCAGACATCGGAGAGATACTGTGCAAGAAATTGAACCTGAAAGTACTTATCTGGATTCCATACATAGCTGTAGGTAGATATTCATTTTAAGAATTCTGAGGGGTTGTGAGTAGGGTGGGGGAGGTCAGTAAGGTGTACAGAAGTACTACTGAGCTACAATTTTGTTTACAATAATTGTGATTCTGAGTCTTCACAAATCACATTCTTACAGAAAAATATGAATATATTGGGAGATTGCTGAAACCTGGAGAACAGCCTACAAATTATTCTGATGAAGAAGAGGAGCCTGTAAACTCTACAGCGGCAAAACCAAAAGATGAATGAAGTACGATTGGAAAAATACTTTTTTATGGAAAGGCTGAGTTATAAAAATTATATTTACACAAAAAAAGATGAAAAATCTCGATTTCATATATCATTAATTGCTTAATCTTAGTGTCCTGGTTTAAACAATATATTTAAGTATATTTGCCTTCTCTCACAGGTAGTCGTGAAAAACCTAATAATACATGCATATATATATATATTTTATATTTTTATAATGCATTGTTGGCAAAATTGTTTGAAGAAAGTTTCCATATTAGGTTATCAGTCAATCACTTACTTTTCTTATCAGTTGCATAATGGTTGTGACGTAAAAGCATTAGAGTGCAATAGAATGAAGAACAAAATATGAGCAATTCAATTTTACAATTTTTGATATGCATTATGCAGTAGTTAGAGAACGATTCTTCTTTCTAGGATTTCTGTAATTTTCAATATGTGGTGCAAAAACTTTTCCTACTTGGTTTAGTATTTTAGTAATTGGCCCGTTTAATTGTGAAGTCTGGTGTAGTTTTATGAATATTTGTTAGTCTTAGATAATATAAGATCAAGAGGATTCATTTTGAGCTGAAATTATGGGTAAAACAAACTGATCAGATTACATGATATATGCAATCTTGAGGACTATTTGAGATAACAAGTCTTCAATTTAGTTGTACATTTTTGAAAAATTATTGATGTTTTAGTGAAAATGTTGTTGATACAAATGACTACCTGTTTTTACATTATTTTTAATTGTTGCTGCAAAATCCTGTAAAATAAATGGATACTTGAAGTGAAAGTTTTTTTTGTGATACTGCAAGAGAATTATGATGCCACAGCCTTATTCTTTCTCATTGAATATATTTGAAACCTATTTTGATTGAACCTTTTCCTATGCATTCTGCAGGTAAGGTGATGTGGAATAGGTTTATATAAAAAAAGTCAGTTTTCATATATTATTCATTTGAAAATAGTAAAATAACAAAAAAAAACGAAAACTTCCCAAGCAGCATGAAAGTTTGAATAATTCGAAACCTTGAATAACATACCGGGTGACTCAAGATCTGAATCACTGATGAATTGTGAAAGAACTTTGTAGATAGAGGTTTGTTTTGTCGTGTTCAAATAGTATTCCCCGATTTAGTAAGTGGAAATTCCATCATAAGATAGGTTTGTAGAGCTTATTTTTTTTTTAAGAAAAAAATTGATTAACATCCATTTCAAAAATAGATGCCAGAAAAAGACTGGCTAATAATTGTTTTCCCAAACAGCGTTTTGAGACTATCAATATGGAACTAATACAAAATCGGAAAAATAAAAAAAAGAGCAACATTGCCTGGGTAATTTGAAATGGATTGATTAATATGCTTTCCATGTGCCAAATATTCAAAATTTCAAAAGCTAATGAAGAATTAAATTAAACATAGAAAACAAATACCATGTCAATTTTGTATGCTCATACTGCATGATTCAATAAACCTTTGAGCCCATTGACTGACGCGTTCTTATGATTCGATGGTATTAGCAAACTTCGACAGATAGCAGTGGTGCTCTCTTTATCAGAAACATGACTGACAGTTTCTCGTGTTGAAAAATTGCAAATATACAAACGCAGAATAGTAGTATAATTATAGTGTTGAATTGTTGAACAATTGTTGAAAGATCATACTCATTTTGTTCTGTGGTTGACTAATCTCGGTATATGAGGATTACCTAGACCCTGGGTCAACCAGTATGAATCCACTTTATCCTCAAAAATAATTTCCCACAATCGACCTCACGGAACTTTAACCCCGCATATCGACAAAATAGTCTGCTCATTCCTCAGAGAAACGACAGGGACGAGAGTGAAACTGATCGCTACGCCATCCGGAAGGCTATCGAAGTAACCCTCGAACAGACTCGACTCTGCCATCTTTCTGACGGAATAGAATATACGCAGGCTGATGGCCGAGGCGGTGTCTTCTTCGTGACCTTGGCGCAACTTTCCGATGGTGTACGCCATGGCTTCGCGGAAAACATCGCTATCGAAAGAGACGTCAAGTCCCGGATGGCTCACGTGGCACAAGATGGCAGCTTTTTTGCTTTCGTGGTTCCAACGACGGTAAATCGAGATCGAATATTCTCCTATGCATTTGCCTCTTTCTTCGTCTGGAAATTTCCCTTAGTCTCAGACAAAGATGATAAATGAATATGCGCGAAACATTTAATTATGGTACTGATGGATGATACGAAATGATTGAATGAAATGGTGTGGAATTAGATGAGCATATAGGACAATAATGAATAGATATTTGTCTATTTACATCCATAACGTTCTCGATTTGGACCAATTAATGGCACTTATCTCACTTTTCTCAAGATCAAAGGATTTTCAAAGCTAGTAATTTCTTGTACGTATTCTCTATCCCCTATTTTTACTACATACTATTTGCCCTAACTCATGGCCAGGATATCTTTACTGTTTGGAAAGGTTTATATTTTCACTAATATGCCTATACACACTATATTCGGGTGCCATTCCTGCGAAACTCTCATCAGGACAGTGAGTTCAGGTAAATAATAATAATAATAATAATAATGTGTTTATTAAATAGTAATGAAATGGATAATGGTGGAAAAAACTATTTTTTTACTGTATGTATTGAGAAAAAAAACTTTCTGAAAAAAAAAACAGAAACTTATTTGACTGTAGTTTTTTATCCACATTATTATTTATGTTCTTTCCAATCGCTATTCCAATTTCTATTCCATTCCACTGCCCTTTAGTATCAAATCATTTAGGTATATAATCTGTTATTTTTGTTCACATAATAGAATAGTCTAAAAAATTGATATTGCAAAGTACCAGGAGCTTCCAAAAATTTAGAAATTTTTCATGTTTCTCGTATAACTTCAGAACTAAAGAAGCTAGATCACATTTTTTTGGCGACTCTCACTTACCGTTCTAGAGATGCAAAGACTAGACTTTAAATAGGCCTGAATATTTTTACTTTCCTCGTATATTGTCATATCTGCTAATAATTCTCTTTTGTACCAAATTTGTGAACTTGTACTTACAGTCAAACTGATTGTTGTATTTGTGAGCCCAAACGTGCCATTCAACAGCACAGTCTTTAGGCAAACCAGTTACGACCACGTATTCCACTAAGGCATTATTGGTTCTACTCTCCCACATTTTTCTTGCCGATTTTATGTATGACTCATCAGCCAAATAACAAATACCCTAAAAAAAACTTTCAATAACTCAGACAGTTCAAAGAAGACATTTTTTTGAAAAGGTTAACCAAAATTATCAGAATAATGATTCAGACCTTATAATGATAAATGTGAATTAAGAGACAGTAGGTATAAAATATGTGCTTGAAATAGTTCTTCTTTGATATTTAACACATGTGACAGGAGAAATTTTCTGATGGGAATACCTACCATATTATGAAGTGAAAATACATATGTATTCTATGTGTGCTACCTAGATACATCGGTATTTATCGAAAAAGCATCATTATGGCATCAGAGAAAGTGCCTGACAAAAAAGTTTCAATCGGAAAACTTACAGACAGTATTCAATTTATGTTAATTTTTCAAAGTGGAACCCCAAATTAATCCACTGAGTGATGCACTCTACTTCGAGTGACCACCCGGTATAACTTTCCAACTGCATCACAAATCAAGATATAGGGTCGAAGTATCAAAACAGTTAATTCTGACCACGCAATCGTAAACAAGAACAAATTCCCCCTGTGAATCTAATGAAGTCGATGAATTTCTGTAATTATCCTCATTTAGTCGCGTTACACGCTAATCGATTCCGAGAAAAAACGCAATATCGACGCAAGTATCGACGACGAAAAGTAAACATCCTGCTACCAGGCTCGGGGTGAAGCAATGATCTGTAGTTTAATCTGGAAACTTCAGATTGAACTGAATCAGTTGTAAATTGAATAGTCTCTATTAAGTTTTCGTGAATACATACAGGGTTGGGATAAAGTATGGAACCAAGTAAATATATTTCAAACGAAAAGAACGATATTTATGAAAATTTGCAGGTAAGTGCAATGGAATAGAATGCATCTGATGTAAATTTTTTGTTAATGATATACTTCCGGTTCAACCGGGAATGCCATCAACTTCCTTAATTTAAATGGGAATCCCTATATATTTTTACAGATTTTGAAAGGGCTTGTCATTTTGAATTCATACATACTGAGTTTAGTGAAAAAAATGTAAAAACGAGGAATATAGCACTAAAAACCATTTAGTAAACGAGTACTCTTTTGTTCTCCAAGTGTCAAATTCTAATTGACCGAAATATATTTTACAATCACCATAACCGATCATCATTGAAATTTCAATATTCTTTTTCACTTAATTGAACCATTCTAAATTGTTCAATTTGTAAATTATAGGTTTATTCATTACTATGCATACATGAATTAATTTATCTAAATAGTTTTTTGCTCTAATGTAAAAAAATACAAGGAGGTTGATTAAAGCGCTATATTCCTCGTTTTTACAATTTTTTCTACACTAAACTCAATATGTATGAATTCAAAATAACAAGCTCTTTCAAAATCTGAACAAATATATAGGGTGTCCCATTCAAATTGAAGAAGTTGATGGCATTTCCGGTTAAACCGGAAGTATATTATGAACAAAAATATGTACATCAGATGCATTCTGTTCCATTGCACTTACCTGCAAATTTTCATGAATAGCTTTCTTTTTATTGAAGATATTTACTTGGTTCCATACTTCATCCCAACTCTGTATACACATATGTATATTTACATCGCGTATCGGTCCTTACGCCGATGTCCTCGCAAGGACAATGTCAGCTAACATGGGATTTCATTGCCTGATTATCATAAGGTATTTTTTAATATCATTATGGTTCAATACTACTTGGTTTATAGTTCATTTAGTGGGAATAAATTAATGAGTTGTTTGATATTTCAACTTTTTCATATAATTTATCTTTTTCCTATTGAATGTTTCTCAATGAATCTTGTAGGTTGAAGAAATTAGAGTAATTTCAGAATCACCTACTGACCTGTACTACATTACTCAAATTGAAATTCGAGTCCACAGCCTTCAACAGTCTTTTCAAGTGCCTGAGAGCCAGACGGCTCTCAGATTTGACGCCCCCTTTTACCATTTCCATATTGCCTGGCACCAATCCAATCTGACCAGCTGCAAAAAAATGGTAAATTTCAATAGTTTCCATACACTATACCACGAAAATACATCGATGATGAATGTTTTTTGTTTGTAACAGGCTGCATATTGCTGGGACAATCAGTTGCTTACCCAAATATACAAAATTCTTCACCCTCACGCATTGGCTATACGGTCCTATATTTGCTGGTGCCCAATGTGACCTGCTCTGAACATGCATGGTTTGTCTGCAAAGATTTTTCTTTCAAGACAAATTCAACATTTGCGAACAGATTTTTCAGATGGCCGTTACTGCAGATAAGAGACAGGTATTCTCGAATAATTTGAGCACCTCAAATACATGGAATACAAATGCTAGTTTCGATAAGTTTACCCGTACTGACCTTCAAGTATTATATCATAGCCATTTTTTGTCAAGAAGTTACATTTAAAATGATCAATAGGTGACTCAGTGAGGGTAAAAGAGTGATAAAATTATAGGTAACGGATGCAAGGTGATTAAAAAAAAACAGTATTTGCACAAAACACTCTAGAAAAAACCATTAGAATTCAATAATTGAAATGAGTACCTTTTGCAATAATTCCAATGATCATCATTTTTACATTATTGCTGTTTTTTCTACATCATCAGTTTTCCTTTCCTTCAATGGATTGTCGTGCATGTGTGTGTTTAGTTATTTTATATACAAGCTGATTCTCGGAGGATAGTACATTGGACGACTTCTGGTGAGCCAGACAGGGTATAGGGGAAAATCAATAGGAGGAATTGATGTGAGTTCCATTTGGAATATCAAAGTTGCTACCGCTTTCTTATTAAAGCAGCAAGTATCTAAAATATTTTAGTTGAGTAGAAATTTTCGAATATGTCAAATTTGAAAAAATGATCTGTTGTCTGTTTCTCTAAAAACGTCCAATGTGCCATCCTCCATGCATCAGCCTTCATGAGTAATTAATACAGTAATGTTCCTTGGGATAATGATAGTATATAATAAACAAGATGGATATATATTGCATAACATTATGAGTGCTCACGAAAATGTCATCTAAATCAGAGTAATTCTTTTCTAGCAATTATAAAAAATATATATATGTATATTCAAACCAACAATTCAGCACCACAAAACACCGAATATAATTGTCCTTTCTTAGACGGGAGTTCTGTAAACACATACCAGAAAAGTCGATTCATTTTGCTAAAATATTTATAGCAAATTCGGGACAATAGAGCTTTTCATTACAAATGTGAGATCTTGGAGAAAGGATGCCAAAAGATTATGACATTTCGACCTAGGACATTTTTATTATTGGACATGCGTTATGGTAGGTAGGTATTTAGGTATGCAGTAGGGTAGGATGGGATAGATAAGATAAGATTTAATTCTTCATAAGAATAGATTTCTCTTAGTGGAACACTTATTTTTCAAAGCCTTTTTCCTGGTAATCTATTGTAGTTATTAGTACATTATGAATACTTCGACGCTTATTGATTGTATTATTATTTGGAGAAGAGTTATTTTTGTCTATAAATACTTTATTAGTCACCCACTATCGACCTTTTTTTTATAAATTATCGACAAAATGATCAAAATGATCTAAGATGATCATTGGACATTTTCATTCACATAAGGATTATTATATGGATTCATGCACAAATATCAAGAAGACAATTTATAAGAAATGATAAGAATTTAGTATCCAATAGAGACCAAAATATATATATGAGTCATACAAGTATGAAATTAAATATATATGAACACAAATAAGCATCATCACCTTTCAATACAATTATCCCCACTAACATCAGTCTGCCTCCAAGACAATATTTCCATCCTGACGGGACAGTTTTCATTGAAAGGTACTTGAACACAAGCTCTCGTAGGGGGATTAGTGAAATGGAATGTCTCTTTGTACAATTTGTTCAACGCTCCGAATTTCGCCATATCATTTATGAACATCGTCACAGAACAGACATCTTGAATTGCGTGACCATTCACAGATAATTCCGCTAAAATAAAATCCATTGTCAATCATCGTGTTGCTCGAATTGTAAATGGTCGAAAATTAATTGTTCAGAAAATGATTTCAACTTTTAGTATAATAAACTTCTGCCATTTCAGCACAAACCCAAAATTGAAGTTATGGCATATATCATTGTGAAATATGCCACATCTACTGCTCATATTCAACTCATAGCTACAGATTCACACACAAAAATTATAATATACCTTTATTAATGCATACCTACACTTTAAAATACTCAAAACTTGTGTCATTGATTCAAAGGAATCTAAAGAATGCCCCTGGATTCCACCTATCCAAAGCCAGCCATCTTTGCTTTTGATTGAAGTAGGTTTATGAACAGTATTCACAGGAAAATAATTGACACTATTAGTTGGAGATTTAGTGAAATCTTCTTCTTCATCCTCTTCTAAAACATGAAGACTATCAACTGAATTCTTGAATGAATACTTCAGGTATAAGGGTGCACAAAGATAAGCAAGGATTTGTAATTGAATCTTACATATGCAAATTACTATCATCACAAACTAGGTTAATTACTGATATTTTAGGTATTGGTGAAATTGGTTGGATGAAATATGAAATTGTGCACTCTCTTCATGAAGAGACCCACATTTTATGAATGATCAAAATATTGAGAGGGAGAAATTGACAAAATTTATTTTCGGATTTTTGGCATAATATACCTAAGACTTTCTCTATGACTTCAAAGGCTTCTTCACTAAGATCAGTAAGATAACCATCACTATCTTTAAGCGGCAAGCCTTCGAGACGACTAGGCAAATCTAAAGCTGGGAGTTTCAACTCGAGAGACAGCTTTTTGAAAATAAGATAGCCTACAGGTGCTATTGTATCATTGGATTGAACTACAAGTTCAGAATCTTCACTGAAAAAAAATGTAAAAGGACATAGAATTAACAACATGGCCACAATCATTTCATCTTTGGAACAAGCCTAGGAAATGGACAATCCGAATTATTGAATCAATTCTACTTAATATATAATGTCTAGAACTTGAATAATACAGACCAGTACAAGAGGAAATTTCAGTGTACTGGGTGACACGTTATAAAGTATGACACCATACATTTCTCAAAGGTAGAGGTTGAAGGATGGATTGTAAGTAGAAAAATAATGAACAATATCACACTGGCATTTTTACGAGAATCAACAAATAGTTTTAGCACAGAGTTTACCAATTTTCAAAATGCAAAATTTATGAAAAGAATAGTATCTTTGTTCTACTAACGAAAACATCACGAGTTACAGTCAAAAAGAACTTTTTTCGTTAATTCACTGTTAAAGTTACTGAAGTGTTTTCAATTTTCTCAAATATAAAACACTTGAAATACATTTGACATAACTATTTTGGAATGAAAATATCTTGTAGTTTGACCAGCCAAATAACTGACATGATGTGGGAATTATGAAACTTGAGAAAATATTATTTTTGTTGGCATAAATCATATTGTGTTCTTGATGTGAAACTACTTACATAACTATTCTACTCTTGAATAAGGGACAATCTAATGTCAAAGTTTCATATTCTCCGCCTTCTCCACATATATTCACTCCATATTTTTCGTGCATCGCCAGAAGATGTGGTTGCATTAGACTAAGAGATCTACCCAAATGTTTTGTCTCTAAGCCCAGACAAGCCACTTTTATTAGGATAGCATCTACTTCACACCTGATCATTTCATCTAGTAGCTCTTCCTGGTTTCTCTGCCAAAGATAGGCAAGTGGTGTGAGACCTAATCTACTGCATCTATAAAAGTTTTAAAAAAATCCAGATACAGATATTTTTTAAATAATCATACTATCTTTGCAAGGTATCCTTCTTTATATGTTTTAACTTACACATTTTCTACTCTAACTCTTTGGTAATCAGACAGTATGGCACCTACAGATACAGCTTCGATGTCTACCTCATTTTTAATCTCCTGCAGCAATGAATATAAGTCTTCCACCTCATCATTCTCTGAAGGTTTGTAAATTTTGCCTTTTTCATAAGAGATGCCTAAAACATAATAATAATAATAAAGAACATTTTATCTCCAATCCAAATACATTTTCAGTACTGAATAAGTACTTCCCATAATGATGGCTCCATGTCTATTCAATTCATATATTGCATGAGTGTGTTTTCATAATTTTTCTCTTGAATATAGTGTGTCTCATACTTTTTTGCCATTACTCACCCAATGTATCTTTCTTATACAGAGGAAGATCTATTGCAGCAGCTATAAGGTCAATGGCTTCATGTCCAACAGTTTGATACATGAAGCTGTCAAGCTCTGTTTTACTGTGAGGAGAAAGATTAGCAAGTGCTACTATTTCATGTCCAGCTGCAATACACTGCATCATATTGAAGGTGCTATCCTTACCTCCACTAATTAGGGCAACTACTTTCATCTTGTAGAGAGAAATATCTAGAAAATTTTAGAACGAGGCACCTAGAATGTTCATATTCTTTTTCTTACACGGAATTTGAACGTTTTGCTGATAAGATTTGGTGATAGTAGTGGATGTTTGTCAAAACTATTCCAAATGAGTCTAAAAATATTGTGTAGACTCTAATGTAAACAAATAACATAATACTTTATGAATTGAAAATAATCTACTGCGTTCTTACCAAATTTTGAGAGAGTGAGGTTTATATGATCTACGACTACGAAGAACCCGATAATATAATCATTGTTGATGAATCTGCAAATTCCCAATACATGTCGGTTCCTCGCTGCTTTTTTGTAGAAGCCACTATTAGTCAATATAAAACCGCAAAACAGTGGATTTATATAAAAACAAAAAGTTATAAAACTGACAGAAGTGACAGATGAACTGGAGATGTCAAACATATGTCAAAACCATGTCAAAAATGGTGAAAACTAAGAAATAGAGATGAAAATCGATCTGTCGGTATTTTCAAAGATCGATAATTTCATGGGATAATATCGGTAGTTAGAACGATTCTATCACGCAGAAATGTATGAATGCTACAGTTTTGTACTTCAAAACCTTCATTCAAGATCGCTACATAAATTGTGGTCTATGTATGTACGCTGGTTTGATCTATAATTTGTATATGGAGGGTGTCCGAAAATGATATATTGACCAAGGGGCGCTAGAGGATGACATATAAATATATGTCCGCAAATGAGACATTCGGGCTTTATAGGAAAAAAACTATTTAAATCACTCCCTCTAGATTTTTTTCTTCGGGGTTATCTGAAAAATTTAGTCTACGAAGTCTATGACCCGACGGTCATAGTCTATTATATAATAGTCTAGAAGATATTTTTTCCTTCGGGGTTATCTGAAAAATTGAGTCTACGAAGTATATGACCCGACGGTCATAGTCTATAATTTAAGTCTATAATATAAGGAAACAGTGATTTAATTATATATTGCGCAGTCATAGTATAATAAGCAGGTATCAAACAGTTCTTTTTGCTCTACAGCTCAAACGGACAATTTGGGAACATTATATGTTTACATAAAGAAAACGGATCGATTGTTTCCATGTCCCCTATCACCCCTTGAAGTTTGTCGGTATCTTCTCTAGACACCTTGTATATCTTTTAGCAGTGTTGTTATTTGTATCACAATTGTGCCAAAAGTGGAACTTCAGCTCTGAAGTAGCACCAGAAAGTACACACTATGGAAAACAGGTAGGTATAATGGTATATATAAAAGGAATAATGACACAAAACTATTGTGCCATTATACCGGAGGACGCTCTTAGCATTTTGGCACAAAAAACACATAAGGTATTTTGAATTTTGAACCCCAATTTTCTCATATTCTCACCATGAAAGTCATGAAAATCATAATATTGCTATTCTTAAACATGCGCACTAACATATGTTTTGCACGAAGATTCGTGTATAAGTTGAAATTTGGGCAACTTAAGACTTTGTCGAGTCACACTCAAGGTCCTGAGTTTTGTACATGCAAGTAGTCGTATCAAAAAACAAATTTCATCTTCTCAAGCAAGCCGACACCGCCGCACGCAACGCCCATGTAAACCCTAACTCGATAGTAACGACCCAAATACCTTACGTAGACTTATACCTCGAACTTAGAAGAATTATGAAGAATATATGGAGACAAAGATGGCACTCACACAATCACAACAAACTATATGATATTAATCTGAATATAGAGCATCAAAATCATTCCCCGACTACAAATAGGACACTCTCGACTTACTCATCAGTATCTTCTGAAGAGAGAACCTCCCGTGCAATGCGAAATATGTGTACAACAATCCACACGACATATACTATTGGAATGTCCCACTCTAGAGTACCTATGACACGAATACAAGGTACCCAGGAATCTACCCGAGGCGCTGAAGAAGTACCCAGACCGTGTGCTGAAATTTTCAGAAGGAGCGAATTTGATCAACCTCATCTAGTTAGTTACATGATGTAATACCAACTTTCAAGAAATGACCTTAAACTCAATGTACCCCGCTGATAATCCTAGTGGTTGATGCGGAATTTTGTAAATAAAAAAAATGTCATCTTCTTAGGTTCCTGGTTGAGTTGGAACCAGTGACGGCTCGTCAGGGACGGCAGGGTCGGCCGGGCCGTACCAAAAATAATTTACGAAAATTGCTGAACTATTTGATGAATAAAATTATTTCGTCGTTTATTATCCTACCGTTATGAGTGTTATGCCACTATTATTTGAATTTCATGCACTGAAACCTTTTAGTAAGCCATCCGAATATACCCTGAAAATCACGAACTAATTCAGGACCTACGACATCTGGTTATTCCATCGTCAGAACGCCGCTTTGAGTTGAAACGCTCGCGTAGCTCATTGTCGGCCGGCCGATCGGTGGTTTCTTGTTTCTCGACGCATCGTCTGCAGATTCCCCGCTTCAAGTTGAAATATTCGCGTATACGCGGCATACAGTCATACCCATACTCAGGATAATAAGTCTATGGTCATACCATACCCTGAGTACGGCCGAGCTCTGCTGGTCGTCCAACGTACCCGTAGCATCGTCCCGTGGTGTGCAGTGCGCTGTGCACCGTATCTATTTTCGTTTTACATTGTAGGTAGGTATTTATTATTTTCATTCCTAATTCCTATATTTGTGAATATATGTTGAATTGAAATGTGCATAATGAAAAAAAAATTCGATGTTCTTGTTCATGCTTGCAGTAAAAATGACTGGTAATTTTTGAATTTGCAATTTTTCACTAATTTATAATTCAACATTTATCAAATATTAAAATCAGAATTCAGTACTGATTTTCCTTCAGTGCTTCTGATCGACAATAGGTTATAAGTTATAATTTGAATATTGTAATGCAGTGTGAGTCGTGAGTGTGGCTCTGCCTAGATAATATGGCAAGAAAAATGTCAGCAGTCCAAGAGCCAATGTATTAAAACATTGAAAAAAAGCTCTGGTGATGAAAATGTAATAAATGTATGGAACTTCCAGAATATCATTTATTTTCAAAGACTCATGCAGCGGTAATAAATAATATTTATGCATCCATCGCGGGAAACAGTATACCTACCTACGGAAGGACGGCGGAATCGGCCAGCCGACTACGAAGGAGTGGGGTAGCTTGTTACAGGAACGGCGTAAACAGATTAGTCATTGTGGTGCATCTCGCGTTTGATGAGTGTTTGCAAGTTGTTTATTCGGGCTTCAGATTGAGCAGAAAATATAAAAATAGTCATCGCTAACGTAAGAGAGGTAGTTACTAACAACGGTGATTTGATAAGCCATTTATTATCCCATAAATTTGAGTGGTTTGTCCTACGATGATAAGGTTTTTATTAAAGAATTGCAGATTCCTAGACCACCGATGGTTAATATTGTGCAAACAAAAGCTGGTCATAATCGTTCATTTTCGAAAACACTCTACGACAAATACGCTTGGCTAACTGGCAGTGAGACTAATAATAATTTATTTTGTTGGTATTGCATACTCTTCACGGAAATTATAAGTCTTTTTAACTCGACCGGTTATAATAATTTGAAAGAAATTCATCGCGCTCTAGCTAAACATGAAATTTCGAAGGAACATACACATTCGGCGTTGAAGTTCAAATTATTCGGGAAACAAAACATTGTAAATTCGTTGGACAGCGCGCACGAATTAAATCGTACAGCCGGAATACGGTCTCTCAATCGCGTTTAAATAATTTATCGATTTTAGCCATAGAACGAGGATGATTAAAGAATCAATAAAAGATGATAGTTTTTATGACAAAATTATTGACGATTTTGCTCTAAGTAGGCCGCGTAGAATTGATTTGGTGTTCAAGAAGGAATTAATAATAAATATTTAAAATTGAGTGCAGGATACAATTTTTGAGTTTTTGGTTTTTCTTTGAGAGTCATGTTGTTTTGTTTTTAAGTTTACGTTATGTTTCCAACAGAATATAATTATATTTTTTGTTCAAGAGTTATGTTGATTTTTTTTTGAGTTTACGTTACGTTGATTTTGATTTTTTTTTATTGTTTTTTCATACCAACTAACCTTTATCCACCTCCTTTTCCTTTTCCCATTTCCCTGGCAAGAATGCTCTAACCTCCTCGTGGTTCTTGCTGGACATTTTAATTTCTTGGTTATGTGGACATGCTTATTTGCCATCGAACTTCATTTGAGCCGCTGATTCAACATCTTACGTTCGCATTTCTCACTTTCATTATAATTGAAAAATAAGTTGACGAACTAGAGCAATATTATCTACCCTGGCCGACCCAGGTTCTGAGGGCACGAGCCGTCACTGGTTGGAACTGAGTTACGTTGTGTACAATTTCACCATAAAAAGCGCTAATTTACACTGTTCTCAGTTCTCATCTCGGCTGTATCTGAATTTCAAAGTCTTGGAAAGTATCCTCACATTTCTTGATCGTACTAGTACTTGATCAATAGCTCAAAAAAAGGTCCCGAGAAACGAACAGTTCAAGCCCTGATCATGTTAATCAAACAAAATTCGTTAATAGTGAGAAATCTTTATTTCCGCAATAGTTCTAAAACAATTATTTATGCATAATAAAATATTTAATAATGAAGGAACCCCGAAGTCACATTCTATATAGTAGGTGATTCTTATAGTACACGTTGGGTCGCTGTACCAGACGCCATAGGGTCTGAATCGTATATGTATATACACAGTTTGAATATATTATGTACAATTGAACAATAACAAATAAATAAAACAATATATAATGAATTTTATGACTTCCGATTTCTAAAAGAAAACAAATAGATTGCTGCGGATGATCGAGAGTAATATTATGTATTCTTACTTCAACAATCAACTGTTTCAAGAATACTGCAGAAAGGTCATAATTACAGGGCGCGTAAACATATTAAAGGCCGACGTCGAAAGCGAGTTCTGAAAGCTTACAAGCCCTTCAAAGAGCGCTTCAGTATGTGTTATAAGCGAAGGTTTTTAGGCATCCTGTTGATAGGTATAGGGTTTTCCTGTATATTTTTGAACATCGCCTACAAAAGTTCAAAATTATTTTTTAATCAACTGAATTCTTTGTCGAAAATTCAGAATTATTCTGGTGAATGTCATACTTCGTCAAGAAATGTAAATTAATGTAGGTACACTAAAAAATAGGTAGCAATGCTCAAGAGGTAATGGGTATTGACAGGACCTGACGATATTTTTGTTGTTCACTTATTGAATGTAAGTTTTGATGGACTTGTAATTGGATTGGATTTTTGATAACTTTTCAAATAACCCTTGTTGGTAAGTAGTGAAAATATACAGGAAAACCCTGTACATATTACTTTTATTCAAGCGCAAATAACTTTCCGAGCTACTTGTGTGAAGAAGTACCAAAGAAGAAGTTTCAAAGACTAGAAAATAGGATTGTCAAGCCTTAAAAATGATTATTCATTGATATTATTGTAGAAATGAAAACACAAGTATTTACTCTCTCACCCTTGAATAGCTTCGAATGAAAGAGCGCTGGTTTTTATATGAGAAAAAATTATAATATTCTAAAATTGCACCTATACAATACTAATATTTTAAAACTTACTCTAAAATATATATAACCAGAATAAAATGAGTGGAAACTGTTCTATACATTGGCTATATTCTCATTCAATGAAATAATTCTAATTTGTAGATTTTATTAAATAGATCTGAAAATTTACTAACATCAATTAAAATCTCTGGGCGATTCAAGTCAAAATTCGTTCGATCTATATATTTTTCATACAGAGTGATTCAACAAACGGTAACAGTTATTACGTAGGTATAATAGACATTCAAGTCACTTCTACTCCTGTCACATTTTCTTGAGTCTCCTCTATTGTAATTACTCTCTCAATATATATATACATATTCCGAGATGCTAGATATACATAGCTATGAACAATTTATTTTTCTCAAACACGTTTCATACGTACTACCTCTTATTTATTTACAGTTAAGTAGTTATTGCCATGCTAATTCATATAACACGACCAGTTTTAGAATTTGGCAACAGCATGTCACTTCTCTCGGTCCTGTCACCAGAAGAAATTTCTTAGTTCCAGACATCTTGCAGTGCTACTAATATGACTTACAACGATCTCGCATTTTCCACCATCTGGGCGTTAATTCTGAGCACTCTGTATTATGGGGCCTTGACCCAGGCAGAGGGGACCCACTGTGGCTCCCTTTCGAGACTATTGATTTCATTCAGTAGTTGGTGGTAGGCCCTTTCCGTATCGTTATTTATGATGATGAGATCGAAGAAGTGGCCATATTTTTCCTCCATTTCTCGGGCCTTCTCGATAGTATCTTTCAGTTCATCTTCCTAAAAATATAAATAAAACTGTATTCATCTGAATTTCTTGATTTCAGTAAACATTTTTTGAAAACTTCCGTGAATTTTTTCCTTCAAACTTAATTTTTGTAACCGAAAAATAGTTGAATATCTCGAACAGAAGTTATGGGTATCTTATGAGAATTTTTGAATCAGGTTTCCCATATACTTTGCCCCTATCAGATAAAGTGGAAGTGATTTCACATATGTATATATGTTGTATGCGGAAAATTTCTCTCTCAAAACAGGTAAACACAAAAAATCTTGAATCTTGACGTTAGGCCCTTTCTTAATAAGAGAATGAAGTCCGCCACTGCTATTTTTTCTTATTTCTTCCTGCTTCCTTCAGTAAAAACGTGTTCTTTTGTTTCTCTATAGTCATCGTTGGTCAGTGAAATTAATTTCCACACCAGCCTGTTGGTATGTTCCACCAGATGTTGAAACTTTCTTCAATCAAAACTATTTGTTTTTCGAATCTCCATTAGAAACCTACACGATCATTATATTATATCAGGACATATACATATAGAGTCAACTAATAGTATGGCAAAGCGAGATAACTCATCTGCTATTAGAAATGGAAGAAAAAGATTTTTACTGGTTTGTGATTTTTTGAAATCAGTTTCCATCATACAGTATGACCAAACAAATACTGATATCTATTCAGAAGAATCCACTATTTTTGATTTCTGGAATCTATCCAAATGGCTACCAGTAGTCAATATCATATTATACAAGTTGAAACTCTCCTTTCTGCAATATACAGGGTGGTCAGAATATCTCTCGAACTTTCTGGAATTTGATTCGCTCGTAATTGATTTTTTTTCCAATGACACATCCTGTATTATTTTACACTATTGCAAGCATTATAGTATCGATGTTATTGAAGAGCATGCTAAATTTATAATCTTCCTCATTTTTGAACCAAGATGCATGTGAAATATCTGTTTCATCTATATTTTTCATCACTAGTGACATTAGCAACAACAATTTGAGCCTGATTATAAAATGCATTGTTCTTGTATTGTACTTTTAGATATGAAGATCATTATTTGATTTTCAGTTGTATATTTCATAATCATACTGAGCATAACAGCTCAACTATATTGTTTATATATCAAAAACGATATCAGGAAAGAGCGTAATGAAATATCTGTCTGATATTTCAAAATGATACAAGGTTTGTCATTTGAAATAATTGAGCTACGATAAGCGTTTGAAATTCAAGAATTGACCACCCTGTACATTTCAGGGACTGTATGGAAGTTTCACATTTTGAAATATGGTATTGACTATCGATGGCCACACGAATTAGGATGAATTCTCGAAATCAGATGTACTGGACTTTTCTGAAAAGATATCTGCATTTTATGAAAAATAGTTATAACTTAACACCACAAAATTCTGAAATAGAAAAAAAAAAACAGAAAGTAAGCATAATCAAGTAAATCTTCTGTATGACATCCAATTCTGATTGAAGTTTTCTTTTCGGAAATATCTCTGGGAGAATATCTCCTAGACCCAACCTCCCAAATTTTAGAGAATTCATCCAGATCTCCCACCTTATAAGATTCTCCGTTTCTGATCTTCTTCTGTCTGAGCTTCTCCAAACTAGGGGGCGCTACGAACACAACGTACGGCTTCAGATCAGACGTCCTGAGTATCCGGAGGCTTTGCGGATGTAGGTTCAGCACGCAGATCTTGCCGGAGTTGACAACCGACCGGATGGCATCAAGAGACGTGCCGTAATAGGCTTTTTCGTACTCGCCGTGTTCGACGAATTTCCGCGACAAGATGTCTGCCTCGAATTGCGCTCGCGTTATGAAATGGTAGTCCTGGCCGTCGACCTCGTTCTCTTTGCGAGCCCGGGAAGTATCTGGAAGTATATACTAGTGTTCAGATACAATTCGATTTAGTAAAAACTCAGTTTATTTTGATCGACCCTTCGATCGTAGATGAGGAGGTGTTACCCTGTTTGTTACAGGAGGGAACACCCTGTTTGTTACGCTGATTTGATGACAACAATTCGGAGAAGAGTGACGAATTCACTCTGATAATACCTATGATAATACTGAATTTCACCAAAATCAGCATTTTTCGCAATAATAACAAAGTAGTCATTAAATTCCCCAGAATATGGCGACATTTCTGCAGATTTCTGTTCAAATAGTTGGTGTTTTAAGATTTCGATTGAGTAGTTTGATGAATAATTTGGAAGCATCATAACATTACTACTAGTGAATCAACGTTTTATTACAACTCATAATAATCTAACCAGATGGTTATTCACACATGGGAATTCATGTCAGTGAATTTCCGCTATGATTGGTAAATTGCTGATTTCAAGTAGGCTGTACGTTACAATTTTGGCAGAATGCATTATCTCTACATCGGGTTGACATGCATCTTGTGGACAGAGGAAACCGGTGATAGGAACAGATGAACATATATATAAATATATATCAGCTCGTAATGAAATACCCTGTACTTCAGTGCGCGCTCCACCTAAGAAATCCAAAATGGCAATAACCGAAAAATCGAACCTGTGCAGTGTTGGCAACCATAGAGAATGAAAATATGGTACCAATCGAATGAAGATATGGTATCTCAGGTAAAATCTACCTCATTGAATTGTGACGTCATATAAGTCTATTTGTGGTGCAAGCGTATAAACGAATGCATGCCTATACGTCATGGCCGCCTTTTTGGATAGTATAAATCAGTTTTTGGATGCAAACAAACTGTACAACAGATTACCCAGGTGATCTGAGACCGTATCGTGACTCACACCAAGCAAATTGGTGGCGTGATTTCACAACAAAACGGAAACGCCGACAAAATGAAGATGGTGTGTGAAGATATAAACAAAAAATAATAATAATAGGTAACTCGGCTTCTGTCAATACAACAAACTGATGCCTTGTCACTTGTCTTTTGCCTTCGTCTTGTGATTTTTGTATCACTTTCCACATGACATTCCATTGTCGCCATCCAATGGACAACTAAAGTATTTTGTGTTCTGTGGACGTGACATTCGGTTTTTGTCGGTAAGTCTCCACAAGATGACGCACATACTCGCATGTCATATGTCAAGCTAATGTATTCGAAATATGGTACAAACATTACATTGTTGAGGTAAAAGGTACAATGATGCTAATATAGTACATGTACCTTAAATATGGTACGGTTGTCGACACTGCGTCCGTGACAATACTCACGTGGTATGGCGGCGGCGAACCTCTCACTATCCTCCATCAGCCGCTGCCTCAGCTCGTGCCTGCCGATGTTCGGCGGGCCAATCAGCACGACCGGCCGCTTGTTGTTCGCCCTCGGGTAGTAGAGTGACACTTCCTCGTAGGTGAGCACCTCCTCGGCGTCGAAGTCGTCGGCAGCGGCCGCGTATACCGGATACCCGCCGTCGGCGTAGGCGCCCCGCTTCTTCTTCCGCTTGTGCGTCCTGCCGCACAGCAGCGTGGTTGACTTCCGCTGCGGCTTCGCCATGCGCTCCTCGGCGGCCAGGCGCATGCTCTCTCGCTGGTGCTGGAAGGTCTGCGACGGCACCAGGCCTGCGGTCGAAGCGATCGGTTAAGTCAGTAGCAGTATTAATAATGAATATATACCCTTCGGGAACAGAAGCAAAAGTCCAGTGCTCTAATGAGAACACAGTTCAATAAAGAATTCTGTATACTTTGATTGAGAATCCAAATTTATATGCGCATGTGCGTGACTTGTACAAGCAAGAAAATGGCGCCGTTTAGAATTTCAGTGTTAGATGTCATCGTGAATTTTTAGTTATTTACCATTATCACAGCGATTAAGTTCGAATTATTCATTATTAATTCCAAGATAAAACCTCGTGGTGGTTATGTTTGTGCATATAAAAATTATTGCAGTGCTTAAATTTGTGATGTTATTTTTCTCTGTTTTTTTTTTTGTTTTGCTACGAACACTAGGTTTCTTCTTTTCAATTTTTATTTCTATCGCAAATAATTAAATTTTGCAATTTTGATTTACTTATTGAATTTTCTCGCGAAATGGCTGCCTCTGTTGAAGGTCATTTCAATTGACCCCGAAAGCTTCAAAGGTGCAAGCAGAAATGTCGCTTATTCTGTTCCCGTTCTCTCTTTTGATATAGAATAATCAAATAGTTCTTCTTATAATGTCGTTCTTAGGTAGGAATGTCGTACCTATCAGAAAATTAAAGATTTTTCGTTATTTCAGATATCGACTTGGAATTCTTATGCTTCAGACAAGGTCCCCGATTCCTATAAAAAGTTGGATTTCATTCGGGGGCTATACACGCAGGGTGTCCAGATAGTGCTGCTGCCTTACTGCTCATTGTTATGAGATATCGAAATGCGGTATTCACTATTTAATAGAGACCGCCTCGAATTAATTTCTTTCATGCAGACTGTTCACAGAGTGCTTTACCAAGCCTCCATATCTACAACTCGAGGAGTTGAAATGATCTACAACACGACAATCACATTAAAGAACAGTTATCCACATACATATGTTGAGAACAGGAAATACAAATACTAGTGACTAGATAGGTACATACAATGATGAAGTGAGACTTAATGGAAACATGAAAATGGCGCGCTGAATAATATTCCATCAATCTTTCAATATTTTGAATTTTTTTCAGTTGTCTGAGCGTTTAGTCCACAAAATATCAACTCTTCATTAATCAACCCCCTCGAATCATTCCCAGAATCAATGCATACACGACAGGAGTGTTTGAAAAGCCAGTTTTCAGAAGATAATCTGTTATATAAACGGAAGTTTCTACTTCTAGAGTTTTCAAATTTTTTTTAGCGTTTGTGACTTCAAATGTGATAATTTCAAATAAATAGGCACCCCTATATATCCTCAGTAAGTGACATGACGAGATATTAGAAGGGCCTCGTATGACCTGATGAGCTATCGAACTGTTAGATTATTCCCTCCCTTCTTTTTCATACATATTTCCATGGTCGGGCGATTTCAGATAGACAAACTAGACGAGTTCAGGCTGGTCACCCCTACATGGACTTCGCTCCATCAAGCAACATGTATCAATATAGAAGAGCAAAGTTGTCGAATTGTTCCCTGTTGCTTACAAACTCCAGAAACCTTTCAAGAAACCTTCCATCACCTTTCTCCTCGCCCAGCATTCCCCTGCTGGCTCACACGATGTCAAACGAACATTATAGGTTTTCCTGTCTTGTTGTCAAAAGATAAAAAAATTCTGTCACATATGCAACGTCTCAGAATTCATCATCGATCAGGAGTTACACTCCCGATCATACTTCATTCAGTCAGCAATCGTTATACAGTACCTAAACTTTCATAATATGAAGTTATAACGATGCCAATTTGTGTTTGCATTTGGCGCAATTCAGCATGAGGGTGAAACTACCAATGTGCATATTACATACAGTGATGAATGAGCCCTGCATGCCTTGCAAACCCAGAACTATGTATTTGAACATGAACTCCAAAATAGCAGGCACAAATTCCTGCATATTCGGTCGAATATGTAGTGTTGATTAATGAATATATAGAATGTCTTCCACCCAACCTGAGAACAATCTAACCCCAAACTATTCACCCCAATTAATGAAGAGAAAACCATGCACACTGGAAAAATAATGTACTGATTTCCTCCTAAATCAGGAGAAAGTCTTCCTTTCTGGACGTCAAAATTGACATTTACAATTTGAAAGCTCGAGATGATAGCTCGACAAGCGTTCTCATTGTTCCTAGATGAAATGAAAGAACATTCGACAATCTCAAATCAATGCAAATCATTCAAATCTAATCGTGCATCAGCTTCCTCAATTGAACAAAAGGAATGATAACGCAGTGCATAAACAACTTGATTGTTATTGTTTGGTAGTGTACCTTTGATTATAAGTTGAATACTCAAAGGTAATACCTTGGATACGGTTACTATACCTATGAGCACATTCATAATGCCCTATGGTGTTATGAACAATAACGCCCGTTCATAATGACCGATGGATATACTATGCATTTCTGTCGTTGTCTGAAGATATCACATGATAATAATATAGTTTCTCTCATCCCTTTTGTTCGACTTATTCATAATACACCCATATTCATACAACGATGTTCAAGATATGATCCTGTTTTACAGAGTCGAAAAAAGTATATTGAAGTCAAAATATCGACAACTGTCATTGCCAGACAACTCAGTGAAGTCAAATCTCATGCAAATCAGTCACACCGTGCATCCAGCTTACTCTGTTAAAGATATATCAGTTTTCAGTGAAAAATTAAATCTTGTATGCACTACAAGCGTTATCAGATGATAACGACCATCGTTTATTATCCATCCCTCGGTGATATCCCTAATGTCATCCCTTCAACGCAATTAATAATCAATCACTAATAATAATAACTATTCAAATAACATTAATTAATTAACGGGATTTAATAACTATTGTATCATTGTATGATGGTAACAGTATTAGTGTTTTAATTGATTGGAAATGATAAAATCCTATTCGTTATTGACTTTTAAGAAGTGATACCGTAACAATGATATTGGTAGATATATCAACGACTTACAATTTCAATGAACTTCAACCTACCTGCGAGAGTCTGATCTTCCTCTCCTTCTCTATACGCCTGCCACCAATTAGGATCCTCCTGACTAATGATATGCAAAACGTCTCCCTTCTGGAACCCTATTCCCAACTCCCTGCAAGGAATGTACATGTCCTCCTCGGGGTCATAGTCGAAATGCGCTCTGACGTGCAGTAAAGTTTCTCGAATACCGTGAGACCGCACCTGCAGAATAAGTGTATTGATGATTATTTCTTCACATATCAAAATCTGACGTTATGGTTTTTTCAACCCTTCTAATAATGAGAACGAAGTTTCAAAACCAATATTAATGCATTTGGTATAATATGACACTGATCAAACTGATTTGTTCCCAATAAATCATTATTGATGGAACTTGTTATGAAGAGTCAAAACTACTGAGATACATGCATTGATTCTCTTATACTTCACAGTATATTATATTATTTCATTCTTTATCAGGAAAATTTTCGAAATTTGTACGATAGTTAAATTTACAGAATGGACAATGAATTGCACTTCCAAATGATATATCCTTGAGCCAATCTATATAATTCCTAACCATTTATGTATTCACTCAAATTTCATTGCATGTAGTGAAGATTCGTTGTTTTATTCATTTCGTCAGGAAAGAGTTGGTTTTCAAAACTGGATCGCAGAAAAATTACGATACATACTCATCTCATGAAACAAGACAATTAAATGTTTGATTGTGAATGCATATAAATCGAGGATAGAAAAACCAAAAATATATGTTGACGGAAAAATTTCACACAACCTGATGAGTTAGCACGTATACAAGAAACAAGAAGATCTGGAAGTTATCTGAAAAAATACTTACTCGATAGAGATTTTTTCTTGATTACTTCGTAAGGATGTTTTATCACGATTCCAAGATTTAAGCTTGATGCTTGAACGGTGTGTTTTTCTCCTCTTCGTGACTGACGCGATTATTGTAGTATTCGGCAATTGGCTTACCTGAGACGCAGGCACAATCAGGAACGTCAAAGTGCCCTCCATCGTTTGCAACATATCACAGACAGTGTTGATGCTTTTTCCACGCATCTCTATCCCATTCACCTCCAGGATTTCATCGCCCTCGTGAAGCAGGCCGCTTTTTTCAGCTGCTCCGCCCCTAATCACCCTTCCTGCATCACAAGAAATATGGATATATAAAACTAACCATAGATGAAGTGTGGATGAGACATATGAACTTCATTATCCGTCCTACATTAATATAATCAAGTATGCTGCCATGGATATTGTGTGGATGAAACCATGAAGAAATAAGATCATTATGGATGAAACATAACTGAATCCTAATGCGACCAGAGATGACACAAAGTGTCACACACAATACTTGCGGAAATTTGAAATTGAGCTACAAGGACCAACCAATTTTGTGATTCTGGTGTATACTGGTTTCGCAGGACAGACAAAAATTTATGATTGTTGGCGTTTGGATTATGCTTGACACAACGATGTAGTTGTTGACACTTGACTCTGACAGTCTAACAATAATATCGAAATGATACATGTGGCATGTGAGAATATCATAGCTAGGATAGCCAATACACAATGTACTTGGTGTATCACTGTGAATTCTCAACTATTTCACCGGTTGCAAACATTCGTGTTTTGTAACAAATTGGGGCATTATTTTGGTAAGGGTGGCTTAAGTCACCGTATACCTACTGACTCAGAAAAAGTAACTGAATACTTGGTGAAAACTTACCTACGATCACAGCATCACCTTCGTTTTTGACAGTTGCCCCTAGCGGCTCAGTGCTTTTCTCTATTTTGATTATCTTGATGTTCTCCTCGCCATACCTGTGATCCGCTATCGACTGAGGTATGCAATCCGATGTGGAAGGGGTAGGTGACGTTGAATCCTCTGGCAAGGTGGACGCAACCCCGTCGTGCGCCACCATTAGCGCTTCGAATTCGTAGCCTGAAGACGAGAAGCACTGTTTCTTAAATCGTGGTAGGTACCACTCGGTTATGAGAGGGAACTCGAAATATCATCATTCATAACAATGATAGTAATAGTTTCTCTTCCTTTGCAGAATGTGAAGCATTACTCACGAAGTATCGTTTTCATGCACAGAAAATTTCCTTTCGATTCGGATTGCCAAGCTGGAAGACCTAATAGTGAAAATTCACCATGATTTTTAGTAATTTAGTAATACAAAGTAATTCAGTGTTGAAATGAGAGGAGTGATATGAAGAATGTGAATTACTTGGTGAGCTGCTTTGTTTTATCAAATACGTGATTACTGACATAACAGAGTTTACCGCGGCTCATTCCTTCAATAATTTGCCACAAGATGGCGGCATTTCGATCGACAGATCATCGCGGCGATGATAGCCTCGCTTTATAAGAAGAGTGATGGTCGCATCGTAGCTCTACCCAATCAAAAACAAATACGTCACTCTCACGCGCATCCTTTTTATATCAATTCTTTAAAAGATCGCTCATCGCCTTACTCGCCAGGTTTAGGAGTTGTGTCACATGAGGAAACACGCCCACTTTTCCGTGAGAAGGGACAACCGTCCGTTCTATGAACCGTGAGGGTTGTCAGCCAGCAAAGTGGAATATCTCTCAGAGTCTCAAAGTGATAACCTGGTGAAAGTGACACCAAGTTTCAACTAAAATATGTTTCTATTTTCTGAAACGTATGAGATATCATCAACTCCAAAATGCAATGCATGCCTGATGACTTGTGGCAGCAGTTTTTTCTTGAGGAGTTAGTTCTGAAGCGGAGCAGGATTCATTGCTTGAAATTTGACATTACTTAAGAGATGTGATTCATTGTATACAACTAATGACACAATCACCTGATATGAAATTGAAGACACACAATGAAGGCATCTCACTGTTCTTCAAAAATAGTTGAGAAAAAACAGTTTTGTGTTACAGCCGTATAAAAAATATGTTTATGTTTAGGGTGAATAGAAGATGAACGACAGATGGCGGATGTTGGACCTTCGAAGTGACATATGACAGCGACCGTAAACACTGGGCAATTGACATTCACAAGTCAACGTGATACAGTTACAACTATAAATAATCTAGAATCATATTCAGGATGTCTCGAAAAATCCGTTATACAGAGTGAAGAAAAGCCCATATCATGGGCGACTCGGATTGCAGTTCTTGGCGACGATTCGACTCACCTGTCAAAAGGGCGGCCAGCTCGACGGCGTACGCGCTCTGGCTGTTGCCGATGGCGTCGAGGCAGTCCCTGAGGGCGGCTTGGGCGGCGGGGGCGGGCCTGGGGGTGGTGCGCCGGCGAACGGCCTGTACCTTATTGTGAACGGCGAGCGCCCTGCCGAATTGCGGGGACAGGAGCAGCGACTGGACGGCGGCGATGCGGCCCTCCATGCCGCTCAAACCGCCCCCGCCGGCGCCTGCCTTCTTCAGCTGCAGCTGGAGCCGCTGCGCAGCGGCCACCAGGTCGCCATAAGCTGAAGAAAAAACAACGTTTCGTTTTATATTGATGAAAGATTTCGATTGAATTTCTAATTCATCAAAAAAAGTTGTGAGAAAGTCGACCTTGGTTTGATGACAGATTGGAAACACTTCGTGACATGTTTATGAAAACAAATGCAAAGTACTCTCTGTAAGTCATTCGAGGAATCAGAATTAGTTGAACATAGCCTTACTGAAGATGGACAACATATGGCCGATAGTAGTAATATTAAGATCATGGGAAAAGAAACAACAACCAAAAATGAAAAGTCAGAGAATCTGCGTGCATTCTTCCGAACGGAGACAATATTCTTGTTCAGTTGATATAGAAAGAGCTTGGCATTCACTTCTGAAAACTGCAAATGAAAATGGTAAATTCAAGATCACTTGATGAAAAAACACCTGGTAACCAGAATTCCTCCGTCTGCCAGATTGTCACTTTCAAGTGTCAGAACAATCAGACATTGAAAAATTTGCGGAAAAAAAATATATGAATTGTTTAGAAAACGGGAGTAGTTTTTATCAAAAATATATTTGTATATTTGTATTTCCATTTTTTTCAAACACTGACAAATAGAGAATTACTCCTTTAGGTATCTATATTAAATTCCAAGCGCAGTGACATGTCGGGACAGATCACAAATCTGTAGGTGCTCGACGGAAATATCATCTATTATGCCACCCCGTGCGATTCCTAGTAGACAAACCAGACGAGCTCAGACTGGTCACCCTTACACTGTCAGGCTTGAGACCTGTCGAACATCGCTATACCAAGCATCATTCATTAATAGAACGGCAAAGTTGTGGAATTCTTTGCCTAGTGAAGTCTTTCCTGATGCTTACAACCTCCAAAGTTTCAAGAAAAATTCCAACACCTTCCAAAATTCCACCTCTCGAACATCATAGGTTTCCCTTTCGTGTTGTCAACAGATAAAAAAAATAAAGAAAAAAGCTACTATTACATTTCATATGTGAAGAGGTGTTCGGAAACTGCATTCAATTCGATCTGAAAGTATTTATATATTGGTATTTACTGAAAACCAATTGAATTGATGTTCATTATAATAATGCTTCCATTTCAAACCCGAAAACCGGAATGAAATCCGATGGCATCGCCGAATTGGAAGTTGGACACGAAAATTTCACATACACTGACAGCCGGAAAATGAAGTATCATGTGACAGAGCTAGAGAACAATGATCAATGGAATATCAACGACATATGGATGAGTTGACAGTGGAAACAACTATTTGGAGCCACAAAGTGTTCATTCTTGTCCTTTTCCCCTTCGATGAATATGTGACCTTGACATATGAGTGAGTTTGGTGGTCAGCAGATGATACAAAAAAGGTACCTAGCAAGATAAATTTTCTCTTTTGAAATAAGATCATCTCGTCATAATCTGGCACACATCAAAAGCTCAAAATGAAGTTTATGGGTGAAAATTGTTGGAAATTGAGAAATATAAAGTCCTCGATAGTTGCTACTGATATTGATGAACTGAAGACTGAAGAGTGTCTGGCTTCTGCTGTCGGATTTCGGAGCAAAAACAGAGGAAAAAACAAAGACTCATTTTGAGAGTATTCGAATCATTTTGAATATATTTTGGACTCATTTTTCAACATGGTAACATGCTGCAAAGGACATTCAACTGAATAAACGATATCTATTAAGTATTATTTCATTCCTCAGTGCTCTTCATATTCTTTGCGAAAATATCCACTTCGGTAAATTGCATTCAGTGGAAAATTGGACAATAGAAAACACATAATATGAGACAGCAAGCTCTTTTCATCGGAATTTGTTCCTCAATGAATGCATGGCTGAAAGTTCTTGGCAGATATTTCTCAGAATAAGAATTTTATTCGAAGCCCTTCAGCTGTTGAACCATGATATCGATCAAGGGTCTTATTTGAGTGCCATCAAAATACAATCATATTCATGAAATGGGCTCAATGAGTATGAGTAATAAATAATCAATTGTACTTGGAGTACAAGAAATCAGACTCCTTCTCGATACTATTTCACACACACACTGATTGTTGTCCGCCTTCATTTTGACATTTGACGTTAAATATTCGTGACAATTTTCAATCGTAATCTTTGAGTCTTGGTAGTAGAAATATGGCAGATACACAATGAGATATATTATTATTTCAACTATTGTTGGCAAAATTCGATTCAGTAGCCTGGTATATCGCTCTATATTGTTTTCCTTTATTTAGCTGGAAGTTTCAAGTCGGCTGTATCTTCACAGACACAATCTGAACTATCTTTGTCTATTGAAGAGATGAATAAAAATCATCTAGCAACGTCATTGTAAATGTTTATTACCACTTCTATTAGTTATCTTTGTATTTGCAATTTAAAGGAAAGACGTTGCATTGAATGGAAAATAGAAAATAACGAGGATGTTCTGTTCAATAAAATAACCATTGAAATTCCACACGGCATTGTCTGGGTGTAGCACAGCATAATGAAGGAAGAGATGGAAATAAGTGAGGGCTATTTGTTCGGACTCAACAATAAAAATGCACGGAGGGAATGCTAATTACGTTTGTATATTCGGAATGAATTAATTACAGCTTAGTGTTATTATGGAAAATGCTCGAGGATTTATAGAAAAACGCTGAAAGCAGAAGGAAATTCTCAGTATCGAACAAAATACATTCCAAGGATCGAAGCAGAATCGCTAAGACAAACTGTGAACAAACGAATGATATATCAATCGATCGATGGCAACTACAAAATGCTTCAACCATCTAGATACTGGACAGAAATATATAGGTTGAAGTTTTATCTAAAAAGCACATTAGAAGTTTCCTGACTAAAAATGGTGCCACTAATCTAATCTTGCGTGTGCCCATAATAAATCATGTCAGATTCTACTGAAGCTACATTTGTCCAAGAATGAGAATCTCGTCGTTTAAGGCGAGTGAACATACAAAATAATTAAAAGAAAACGAAACAACAAACATAAGAATATGTGATGAATGAAAATATATTGAAAGAAAGGAATTGAAAACGTATACAGGGTAAGAATATTAGGACTTTCGAAAATATTTTCACATTCGCACTGTAGCCAAACCCCGGTACAAATAAACTGAAAAAAGTCGATTTTTTTCAAATGGAACATTCTGCATTTCCTATCATCCATGATTGATATGATTTGTTCCTATGCATGTCTTCAACGGTTTTTGGTTTATAAGACATTTCAGGTAAAAAATTTAATATGTTCAGATTTCATTGTAGCCGGGCCACGACACAATGTGTCAGAGAATTTAAAAAAAGAAGTTTGAGTGTTGAGGTTGCCAAATCCATATATATAAAAATGGACAAATTTTAACTTCATTCTCCATTCATGGTCAGTTTCACAAAATAATTCCAAGGACATGCAGAAAATTAATGAAATATAGTTTATGAAATATGAATAGACTGTTAGATTGGAGATGTATATATCATTGAATCAAATCAATTTCTTTATTTTATTTAGTTTATTCTAGTTTGAGTACGTCTAATCATCTGCTTCGTTTCCATAATCTTTAGAAAACAAAGTGAGTACCAATAGTTAATAAACTGGTTTCAAATGATAATGATCTTTGATGTCAGTTGTTGTATACACAAAACCCAAATAAGTATCGAAACACCGTTCATTTCGATTCTACTATTTGATTTTTCCCAAGTTGGAAATATGAAGTATCATAAGACGTAGAAACGTAACGGAGGGCACTCATCTGTCAAATGGAGCATTGAACACATGTTCATCAGTGTGACCAACCTTGTCCGAAATTGTTCAGTATTCAATATTCATTGAGCACATATTCCAACGAAAATACGATATATGATACAAGTTTCATGAGACTTCGTTCACACTCCTCGATCCACTCCTAATCAACGTATCACGAAACTTTTTTCATAATATACTATTATTATAATTATACCAACGAACGATTCGAGAATAGCATCCCAGAGATATTTCCACGCCTGTGTTTACTTTCGCACACGATATAGATGCTTTCGAAGTTGTCTGCAAAACATTCTGGACTCACCATAACTGATGTGGACCTGCTCCCTTTCCCCCCTCTCCGTGGGAGTACCAGCGCCCACATCTCGGGCGGCCTCTTCTTCGAAGGCATCGTTAGCGACTCCTAGCGCACCGCTTTCGAGGGCCTGGAGCTTCTTGGAGCCCCGCAAGGATCTATTGAGGAACTCGTTCTGAGCCGCTAGTCGGTCTTCTTCTTCTCTGCGTTTGCGTATCTGATCCTAAAAGGAAAGAAACGATTTTGATCCAGGAGAATGAAACAATAGTAGTCTTTTTTCCTATACAATTGCGATTACGATATTAGGTCTCCACCTTGTTAGGAACAAGTGTGAATTGAACTCAACCTGGTTAAAGTTAATGGCGAGGTTTATGTGGAACCACAAAATGGTCAAAATCAATTATCTAATCTCGTAGGAGAGGTAACGCCATGACAATGCTAAGTGTACATTGTTGATTATTAATTCGTTCATTTGAAAATCACTAGGGTGAGTGCACAATTTAATTTTGTGAGATTATCTTGTGATTTTCAAGATACTCATTTCATTGATGTATTTAATATTCATCACGTTGATATCATATTATAGATATAACGTATCCATTCGATCAGCTAAGCAGAAGTGAACTGTAAACATGTAGATTATATTGTTGTTGGAACTAAGTAGGTTTCATTTGTTTCAAAATGTTGAATTCATGTATGGAAAGTTTATGAAGTTATATCAGAAATTTTTCAGGGTTGACTAGAAATTTTTTAACCGAACTCCTGATTCCATATATTTCGAAAATTCTTGAAAATTATAGCTGTGCCATTTCTAAGACAGAGAATAATTGTTATAACTACGAATTATAGCAATGAAAACATTGAATTCATAAATTTTTTTCATTATTTCATTATCTAAATATCAAAATATACCATACTGGGCAATAATGGTACTCTTTACTACCTTGGTGTACGATTAACTATTAATGGGTTCGCCATATTATCTTCTGTAAACACCCTTCTCACATGTCACACTCGACAATTTTTGGAGATATTTAAAACGACTAGAATTCCTACCTACCTACCGTCAATATGAATACACATTCTGTGGTTAATTAAAATGGAAATGATTATAGCAATATTATTCACTGGCATATTTTACGGATGGTAATATGAAAAAACATTCTGCCTCTATCGCTTGTTTACATCAAAATTCTACAAACAATAACACAATTCTAGTTCGATCATCAATATCTGCAAATAACGATTGCATAATTTTTCTATAAATATGCTAAGTATGACAAGGTAATTATTTTCAGTTCTGTTCCCCGATACAGAGGTTGCAAAAGTTATATTCTGACCTTGCAATAATTTCTTCAAACCAGACATACGGGACTTTTCAACAATATGAATGGGTCTGAGAACGAATTTGAAAAACCAAACCGGGTACAATGCTCGAATATTTTATTGCACTTCTTGATCAATAGATATTTTTCATACAAATTTCGAAGAGTAGTTTGTACAAGAAGAGTGTGGGTATATGATGTACATATCACACAAAGGCGAAGTGCTCAATCGTTTGTGCGCGGAACACAGACTGCCCTCTTGAAAGTCATCAACGATCTTGCGAGAGCCAGAGATGAGTCAGAAGTCACCATTTTAGTACTGCTTGATCAAAGCAAAGCTTTCGATTTAGTTAATTTTGATTTGCTCATTGGCAAACTCAAGTTCATAGGATTCGACGACATTTCTCTTAAATGGATGACCAGCTATCTCACAGGCCGGTCACAGAGGGTCAAACTGGATGATTACTCATGGTCAACCCTAAAAGAAACCTCCTCAGGTGTACCGCAGGGAAGCATTTTGGGGCCCTTGATGTTTTCAATGTTTTTTTTTGATTACCCCACTTCCCTATCACATTGTCAGGTACATCTATACGCAGATGATATACAGTTATATTTGTCTTCCCATAACACTGATACAGAAAGTTGCGTAGCTAATTTAAACTCAGATTTGCATAAAACATTCCTTCACTCGGAGCATCATGGACTGAAAATTAATCCAAATAAAACCCTGGCTCTATGCATAGGATCTCAGGGACAAAAAGTTGAAACCCAAAGAAACTTCAGGCTCACTCTCGATAACGCAGACATTGACTGGGTAGATAGTGCTAAAAATCTTGGCGTAATCATAGATAGCTCTTTGTCTTTCGATGAACATTTTAAAAGTATCATTCTTTAAACTCAAATCGCTATATAAATTCAAGTATCAGTTATCTGAAGAAATGAAACTCAGGTTAGTTAAAACTCTTATTCACCCCCATATCGAGTATTGTTGTTCGGTGTATTACAATTTTTTGCCGCAATATAACAAATTGAAGTTACAACGCATACAAAATGCTTGCATGCGATTCGTATGCTGCATTCCATATGGTGAACATGTCACGCCATTTTTGTTAAAAACGAAGGAGTTGAATGTGAGGTACAGAGTCCAATATTTGATAACAATTTTTCTGTTTAAGTTGCTCCAAACTGAAACTCCTAGTTATTTATATTGTCTATTAAGCAGGCATTCTGACATACATTCGGTCAATTTGAGAATTAACTCATTCAACATACCTAGGCACCGTACTTTCAAATATGAAGGATGTTTTTCAAATATTGCCCCTAGTTATCTGAATGAAATTTTACCAATTTTACATTGTTTTTTCTCTAACATTGTTTTTTTCTCTAACATTGTTTTGGTAGTGAATAAGTATTTTTCTTTTTAATTTTATCATTATTTTAATTTTATCATTATTTTCTTACACACACTATTTAATTTTTAGGAGGGGTGGAAGATAGCCTTTGGCTAACCCTTTTCCTTTTATGTATAAAATGTACTTTATGCATAATAAACGATATTATTATTATATTATTATTATTATATGGATTCACCAGTGTTGTACAGTATATTTCATCTTCATCAAGTTCGCTGGTTCAAATTCCGTCTTCCGCATATGTTTCGTAACATTTTTCAGTAATATAAAAAATTAAGTCGACATCTGACTTTGAATAACGAAATTTATTAGAAACTTGCGTTTAATAAATAGGTAAGAACGCATCTATAATTCAATCGATATATATTTTATTATTCTTCCAAGAATTTCTGATTACTGGTAAGAATATGAAAACTGCGTTCCTACATAGAATGTCATATCAGTTCAAAGGGTGATTCCTGAACCAAAAATAGATGGATCAGATATAAAAATGTTTCATAATAACTAGAGAACTACTTCTTACAAATTCATTATATCTGGTAAGTTACTGGAGACATAAAAGTCAATAGTTTCGTGATAGCACTCATCCAATTCGGATTCCAGAGGCGTCGTGAGGGTATTTTTTGCAAGAAAAGTGTGTTTCTATCAAAATTTTCCAAATTTCATAGAATCAGGTAAAGAGTGATTGACTATGAATTTCATGCCTGATATCTAGGAATAGAATTATTCAATACTGTGTGTAAGTTCTTCGAGGAGGCGGTACATTCATTTTTCAGTTTTTGATGGGATTTTCTCTCCTCGGTTCTAAAAAATAGAGTAGAAGTTATTAAAAATTATTGCAATATATTTGTAGTAAGGACAGATTTAGGATCTGTCCCAAAATGCCACTGCGCTTGAAATTAAACCTTTAGATACCTAAAAGAGAAATTCTCTATTGGTCAGTGACACCTTGTTTGATATAGATAGAACTTGGCATCCACTTCTGAAACTTGAATATGAAAATGGAAAATTCGATATCAATTAATGAAAACACCTTGTAACCAGAATTCCTACGTCTGCCAAATTGTCACTTTTCAGTGTCAAAATCGGAAACATCGAAAAAAGTTTACGAAGAAAAATATTTCAATTGTGTTGAAAACGGGAGCAGATTCGTTCCCGAAACGTCCACCAAGATAAGTAGAGGTTTTATTATTATTAAATATATTTGTATTTCCAAATTTTTTCAAAAACAAGGTGTCACTGACCAATAGAGAATTTCTCTTTTGGGTATCTAAAGGTTTAATTTCAAGCGCAGTGGCATTTTGGGACAGATCCTAAATCTGTCCTTACTACAAATATATTGCAATAAT
This sequence comes from Gastrophysa polygoni, assembly GCA_963576655.1. Lineage (NCBI taxonomy): Eukaryota > Metazoa > Arthropoda > Insecta > Coleoptera > Chrysomelidae > Gastrophysa > Gastrophysa polygoni. The sequence goes on from OY755084.1 coordinate 17,058,232, forward strand.
TTTTAATAACTTCAACTCTATTTTTTAGAAACGAGGAGAGAAAATCCCATCAAAAACTGAAAAAAGAATTATTCAAGATTGAAAAATTTTTTCCAGAATTGTGTCCCATTTCTTATGGTTTGGATCTGTGGAACACTATTATTATTGAAATATTATGTTCTGTGAAGGAGTTGACATTGAAATTATGTTTTTATTATTATATTATCTCATTTAATATAATGTTTGATGAATACACATACACATATTCAAACTATTCATTATTCATATCAGAGAAAATAATTAGTAGCCATCTGGGTCGTGTTTACTTGTTTAATGATATTAAAAGAATATATCTTCTCACAGACCCAGTATCCTGGATAATGAAATCAAGCATTCCGTTCAAGATAATAATTTTTTTGATTTTCCTAAATGTTCTTTGATTTAATTTCAAATTAGACAGATCATTCATTGAATGATCAGATCAGTCATTCAATTGTCATTGTTGATTGATTGGTATATTTTTAATATATATCACCGAATATAACAAAGAGTTCATCCTATATATATATACTGTTCATACGAAACAGTATACGGTAGGGTATATTTTTTCGCATAGGTAACACCTTGTATCAAGCATATTTGCATGCAAGCAATTGTTTTCTAATCTATTATTTGTACAGTAATATGTAGTTTCTTGATTCTCTCTTAAAACTAGTTCACTCTGTAGACAGGTATAAAACCACCGTCTGCTTAACAAGGGCGATATGAAAAGTCGAACAATACGGGGGTTGTACACCATTTAAATCTTTGTTGACATTCAAGGCATATCAAATACCATACAGTTAGTTCTATACGGTGATTCAATATCGCACATACAGTACCGCTATATAGGTACTATTTTACAAAACGTACCTTATTTGGATAAACTTTGTTATTATTGTTGTTACAACCGTTTACTGCGTTTTCGCACATTGATGTGACCATTTTATCAACACCACTACAGTCTCAGGAACATCAGCACTTCAACCACTGAAAATACGATTTATATATGAAAAAAAACATCCGCAACTCAAGGTAAGCGGTAATTAACAATACACACACAAATACATCGAAATAAAAATTACCGAACCATACGGTTCAATCCACGACATACGACCGGCACCGGAAATGTAATTTTCCGTCGAGATAGAGAAAGACGGGCATATATCCTGTCACATTATCTAACTTCAGGCTGTTGTTTTATACAGGTAGAAGTGTAGTCGTCTCCCACCTGAGTGTGTCGCATGTGATGTTTGTGTGGAAATCAGTATTGGGCAAGCGAGGTGTGGGAATAATATAAATAATCTGTGATAACATGAATTACGTTATGGTAAACATGCGGCATTGCGCACACCGGGGAATTTTCGAAGGTTTTTATGCGGTGTGATTAACTGTACCTAGTGCATCGAAAATCTGGGTCGAAGGAACAATTTTTGTTTTAATCACTGTTGAATAATTCCTAATTGATTAGCACGAGCTCAAATACGCTCCATAAAAGAATTGATATTCATGATGTAAGTACATAATACATATTGTTTTCACAAAAACAGTTAGTGGTAAGTATAGAATATTGATGTTATTACTACTGTGAAAAATATTGAAATTTCTATTAAAGAAGCTGCGAATATAACGCAACATTTATATTGCTGGAAAAATCATGTCAACAATATGAAATTGCCTAATACATCATAATTTTAACGTAAATTTCTGATTCATCTACGAATCAAAATCAAAAACGTCATTTTCGATGGCAATCGTAATTGTAGAGCAGTTAATAAATTAATATGGATATAAGTGATCAAATTTGACCAACTTTTCTGTCACAGTGAATACTGATTAGAGCATTGCTATCATAATTATATTTAAAATTGTGAAAAGTGGAATACTTTATTCTTTAGTTTAATAGTCGTTAATTTTTAGTTTAGATTTTATCACTTAAGCTGTTCTTCAATAGTCAATCAGACTATGCCATCTAGTATATGGTTGAAATGATTATGTTTGTTCGGAAAAAATATTGTTACATTCATATGGAAAAATAGAATAATCGCATATGTATTTCAGGATCCACATTCTAGATACTGAGTATATGGTATGGTGAGAGAATTATAATCACGATTATGACAATTGCATAGTATCAATGGAATCATTACATTTCTCATATAATTGACCTGAATCTGGCCCACACAATTGATATCATAGACTCGTTTTCATAGTAAGTGTTCTATCTGTTCAAACTTCCGTAAAATACATTCTCCAGCTTTTTGTGGGATTTTCTCTCCTCGTTTCTGAAAAATAGAGTAGAAGTTAGACATACAATTGACTGAATCATAGTTATAGTTCAAGTACAGCTCACATTTGAGAACTTATTCTCTTACATCTCTATAAAACACGAGATGGTTTTTATATCATCGACAGAAATTTCCAATAATTGATGGTCAAGTGTTCGATACAATGGAATGAATACTGATAAACACCCACAACCATTCCTATGACGAAGCGTGAAGCTCAAAATTAACTTCTGCATTCGAGTGAATGACGCATCGATAGGTCTTCGTCTAATGGCTATAGCTAGTGGGTTCCCGTCATTATAAACTGTCCGAATGTGACGTGTCCTGCATAACTGATGCAGTTTCCAGAAATCGATTATGTTTGATATGTTATCTCGAAGAATAGGGTCGTTGTTGAGTTTTGTATCTCGTCATACATTTTTTGATGGGTTTATCATCAGCTAACCCGTGACGAGACAGTTGAAGAGGATACCTTTTATTGTTATGGCGGAGGACGGTCATAGCATCCACCTATTCCACGCATGACTGCAATCGACTAAAATATGATTTCACTGTGAGTTTTTGAATTCTGTAAGGAAATAATCAGAATGAACTACCGATGACATACAACTAACACATCGCGAATAGTAGAATGGAAAGAATTCGAGATATTAAACATTAATACCATTGATTACTTTCGGAATCATTGCTTTATGGGTAGAATTGCAAAATCAATCAGTTGAATGCGGACGAAAAATAGAAGATCGGCTTAGTTGGTAAATACCGAGTGTCTTGGTTTGTTACGTTCAGTCAGACATAAAATAAAATTCCTTTTCTAGGAAGGTATATTACAATGCTCTTTCAGATCGAGATTCCATGAATGTGGCTCTATAGTTTGTCCTTGCCCTCATTCCGGTTTGCAAATGGTCCATTCTTAGAAATTCCTCGAATCTCAGTGATTCATACAAAGGATGGATGCTTACTATTCTAACTAAAAAATACCTGCTAGATGTGAAGAGGATATTCGACGAAAAATTGTGAAAATATAAGAAGAATATAAAGACCTCCGCCCTATTAGTATCTTCTGCACTATTTCAAAAGCCTTTGAGAAAATTTATCATGAGCAACCGCGTTTTCATATTGAGAATTTTGATATTTTACCCGTTAATCAATCTGGATTCCGTCCTTTCCATAGTTGTGACAGTGCTCTTATTAGAGTATCAGATATCATATATAGGTCACTTGACCCACTTGCTATTCTCGCCGATCTCTTTGAGTGATAGTGCGAATAATTTGGGTATCGTTTTCGATAGTTTCTTCAAATTCATATTACATGTGAGTAATATTATATGCCGAGGGTTTTGCAATTTGAAACAGCTCTTTGCTTAGACTTCGCAGAATTATGCAAAGCTTTGGTACTCTCACATCTCACTTATGTAGATGTAGTGTAAGATCCTGCTCTTACTAGCGCAGATAGTTATCGACTTCAGAAATTGCAAAATTCTTGCCTTCGTTTCATTTCTTGTTTTCTCAGACAAGATCGCATGCTTCTGAAAAATCAAAAGATATCAGCTGACTCAAAATTAAAACCAGAAGACTTTTACATTCCTCACTAATTTTCAAGAATCTCGTCACTAGCTCGTCAAACACTTCCATAGAATATCTCCGAAATTATGAATATTGAGTATAGGGAGGTCAACTAGGGCTCAATTGAACATGAGAAGAGAAAATGGGGTTTCCATTTGGAGAAATTGAGATTTATATGGTTTCGCATCAACTTTCTGGAACCACTGCGCACCGTGTATGTTATTCAGTGGTTGTGATTATGGTAGGTAGATTATCGGTAGGCTGCATTTGTCACTTTTTCTAGAAACACTCGAATAACTCAAAAATGTAGGTAGGGTATAAGAACATAAATTTGATAATTCGAATCAGAATATTCAGATGAAAGCAAAAATGTTTGTATCATACAGGATGTCCTTTTTGAGAAAAACAAAGATGCCACTTCTGGAAAAACCGGAACATTCATAATGACGAGAATAATTCAGTTGTAATTTCAATATTTTCTTCACCCCCTCTACAAGTATTCAGTTTAGTTCACTTTTAGTTTCCTTTACATGCATAAATCGTGTTGACTAATGAAGATATACCCTGTTCAATTAATATCGAAGTGATATTGGTGTTATTATGACTTCATCATAAATGTGGAATAGGAAATGATATGAAATTCTTGCTTGCTAAACAATAGCTTTTAATAATAGATATCTATTATCTTGATCTCTTTCACACAATAGATGAGAAAATGACACCGTAACATCCTGTACAAATCATTTGCTAAAAAAAAAATTCAAAAATATTTGAAAACACTCCTAGAGATTTTTTAACCGCCCAATTGAATCAAAAACTATTATTTGCAGCCGCACTCCTCAAATACTGTTGAAACCCACCATCGCCTTGAAAACTCATTTTATTTATTTTTCAACAAGTCAGATGTGTCAGATTCATACATCAGCTATGATGGTTGCTGTCATATTGCATCATTCAAAGTGACATGGATTATTATTGTATATTCATACAATGTACATACATATTTCAAATTAGATTCCTGGTCGCATGTAAGCAATTCGTAGGTAATCATGCAGTACTATCAATCCTAGGATATATTGAATCTAGCTGGAGAAAACAGGTCTGATGATGAAATTCTCCATTCCGGAACATGATGAGCTCGTGTGGAGAATAACATGAATCCAGATCGGTATTTGAAAAAACAAAAAAAGTTGATATGGATTACTCGAAAAATTTTTGTTGATGATAAAACTAGAAGGTGAGTTGATCGTTGGAATAAGGACAGTGTGTTCGATGGTTGAAACATATTTCCAGACACAAGACATAGGTGATAAATTGAATTTATTGATCTACAATACCCAACACAAGATCTCGAAAACATATAATTTTTGCTCTTTCCCTGTCTTCTGTCACTCGATGACTTTCGATCACCTGATCCAAATCCTGTTAAGACGCAGAACACATTTTGAGGTGTTGTTTGCTTTCATATAGACGTTTGTTGGTCTCCCGATGACGCATTTTACACATTTTTATCAAAGTCAATTTACACTTTTCAATATGTGCCAATTTCTCTTTCATCATCTTATAGAACTTAAGATATTGTTCGGTAATATCATCCACTTTCTTCTTGGCCGCCTCGTATTCCCTCTCACAAGTTTTTCTATTCACCATTGCCTCAAGCCGCCCCTGGGTAGCCACACGTATCCGTGACTGAAGTTCTTTTACATATTTTACAGTATTCGGTAATACGTGCCGATTCTCTTCCTGAGTTGGCGGAAAACAAAATTCATCATTATCAATTTCATCATTCTCATCTTTACAATCTTTATTATCTTGATCATTATCAACTTCATAATCTTCATCATTATCAACAGTATTATCTTCATATTTTTCACTATTTCCATCATTTTCATATTAAACACCTGCATCTTTCTCATCTTTAAAATCTTCATCAACTGGATCATTAACAATTCCATAATCTTCATCGTCAGCGTTATCATCTTCATCTTTTTCACCATTTCCATCATTATCATATCTATCACCTTCATCATTATCATCTTCATCCATGGGTATAGAGGATGCGACTTCTTTCTTCTCGTGTCGCTTCAACTTGGAAGAACTGAGAGTATCATGAACTGGGAGGAGAACAGCGGATTTCAATGCCGCCTCCCACGAAGACGGTGCCGATGGACTGGATGACCTCTTCTTTCCACGCCGCTGGAATGACATTACGATGTTTTCTTGCCTCGCCGATACGAAGACCTTCGCCTTCGCTTCTTCTGATGAAGATTCCGTCTCTCCAACGTTACGGGACATCGACGGTGGAATACCGTCCGGATCGGTAATCGGTGTTAACAACTCTGGAACAGGTGCTAAGATATCTCTCTTCTTCGAATCCATGGTACATATTTCAGGCCTGTATTTGCTATGAAGTTCCTCAAAATGAGATTCAATAGCTGCCGTGTCGGAAGATTTGTTCGAGACAGAAGCCATACAGATTGTTGATGCAGAATTAAAAACACAAACAGATAATGCACAAGTTCAACTTGAACAATCGCGCATGTGTTGACTTCAAATAAGACATGAGTGAAGACTGATTCATGAATCTCATAACAAAAGAGAATTTCAAACTCTCTCCCTCTCTTCGAAAAAGATGCCTAACATTGTATATGGCCTTATCCTCCGAACAACAATGATCGAAGGCCTTATCTGACCAACTGCGTTCATCGCCATCTCTCTTGCACTCCTATGATTTTTTCAACTCGCTCTCTCTTCAGGCACAGAAGAGAGGTACATCTTTTGTTCAGAGACCCAAAATATTTTCGTTAGATGCTCACATAATCCCTGAGTAGATGAGGCATTAGAGATGGGCACATCGAGCAAAAAACATGTTCACATGAAGCCATATAGGTACATCGATTTTCACATTTTGGTGCATCGATGAGCGAAAAAAATAATTATCAAATTCATCGATAAATTCCAAGTTGCAACTCGGAATTTATTGAAATTGAAAATTATTATTCAAAAACACCGAGTTTTAACTCGGTTCATGAAAAATCGTAACGTGTGCACACTTCAGTTAGATATTCATCTAGTCCCTCAGAGAGATTAATTTATTCATAAGAAATAAATTGTTATTCGTTTTGTTTTGAGAATTATATTTATTCATCCTCCACCCTACCTGAACCATTGTGAAATTACACTCTTCACGATAATATGGGTCACGTGGGCCAGGCGCGTATACAAAGGGGGAGATAATGGGGTTAATATCTCCCTGAATGGATTATTATCAGAGAAAATCCAGTGTTCCTATTGAAATGATATCAAGATCAACAAGAACATATCTTGCCGTTTCTATATTTTTCCCAAAAAGCGATATAGGTATTTCAAAACTGCACCGTATTCTCCATCAATCTGTTAGATATGTATCATTTGTTTTTCGACTATGCTTTTTTTTATTTATATTAGCACCTGAAACTAGGTTTGTTCCAACACAAATTTCTTCTTGTGAATTTTTGTTTGATTAATAAATTCAACATTAGGATGATGCTATTGATTTTGGTTTTGAATTAATTAGAAATTGTTTTCAATAAAACTCGATTTATACCAGAACCAGATATTATTTCCTCATTTTCGAATCAAAATATTTCTAAAACGCCAAACAGTATCGAGTTTTAGTGAGACAGTACCTTTTTGATGTAAAATTGAATGATGTTTTTCACATAAAATTTGGACTAGAAAATCTAACCTCATGAAGGTTATGTTTGAAATGATTCATGTGATTAGTCAGCTCCCAAAACATATTCATATTCCATTACGATGTTGCTAGTAGTATCGACATAATCGTGAAAAATATGTATAACATTTTTTTTTCAACACCCTGTACCTTGAAGACGGTAGTAGTAAGGGAATTTTTTTACTTAGCAAATCCAACTTATTCTGCAGTGTTCTACGTTTCCTTATAATGGGAAACCTCTTTCTGAAACACACTGTAGATTATTTGCACGCAAATCAGAATTTTCTCCTGCTCAACTATGAATGTATATACAGGGTGGACCAAATTCGATGGGATCTGGGGTTTTCTCTGGAACTATTAAAAAACCGACCATGGTACCCTGAGCTCGATTTTCGTGAAAAAAAACGGCGCAAAAAATGGCGCACACCGCGGTTGTCTATCTTTCTTTTTTATTCTCTTCTTCTAGTTTTATTCTCTTCGAGAAGAAGTGTTGTTTTTAGAAAATCTTTATATTCAGAGAATATAATTTTCGATTAGTAAATGAATGAAAAAAGAACTAAATTCTTATCGAAGTAGATTTTCAAATTGTCTATGCACCTCTGACATCTCCCTATAACAGCTTCTGTGGCATTTATTATACCTGAAGTTATTTTCCGAAATGCAGCTAGAGTTCTAGTTTGCAATTCCTGTATGCTTATAGACGGTTATCTATATATACTATCGCAAATAATCCCAAAGTCAGAAATCACAAGGGGTTTATACGGAGATATAACACAATAAAATGCCATTGGATGTAGATGATAGGAACCATTCGCACAGAAGTACACAGTAGAACAAAATATTCATTATTTTGCCAGAGTATAGAATGGGGATATACACACCTATCGAATTTCCAAAGGAAACCTTTGTAATCATGTAACGGAATCATCCGTTCTCAAAGTTAACACATATGCTTCATTTTCTTATTCGAATGGATGTCTGCTAGTAGGCCACGTTTTTTTATATAAGAGAGGTTCCAATTGAGGAATTTCAATTTCTGATAATTTTGTGAGAAAGTGAGAATAGAAGAAGAATGCCAACACTTCGTGAAGAACACGAAACACATTAGGTATCTGACATTAGGTAGGTATAGATAAAGATTCTTCATAATGCAATGATTTAGTGTTTTTGAGTATTTCTGAGTATCCACTCTAGAGAGTATCAAGCATAATTTTGAAAAGAAAGGAATAACGAATTCGATAAGGTGATACAATACAGGGTGTTCCATTGAAAAAAATGTAAGTTTGTGTCGTATCTCCAAAATCATAACCCGAAAAAAAAATTGAGTCCGTCACTGAATTATGCACAAAATTCTCTATTAGACGTAGTTTTAAGCTCGACAGTATTTCTAATGACTTCGTAGATATAGAAGGGGTCCAAAAAGTAATGATTTTCAAAATCGCCCTGTATCTTTGAAACGGAATCAGTTACGGAAAATCTGATTGGACCATCTTGTTTCAAGAAAAGTCCGGTGAAAACCGGAAGGCTCCATCTTCAATAATAACCGAGGAACCTGTCAGTCTCAACCAAAATCGGATACACTGTACATACGCTGGTTTAGCAGGTTTATCTCTAGTAGATCGAGCTTAGAGAGAGATTAATTGAATCGACCATGAGAAAGAGACGCAGCGATAAAAAATCACAAGACCATTGGCATTGTCAAAACATTTTGATTTGTCTGGCCATTATATTGAGAAATATGACATATTCAGTTGTTTTCATTCGAATCGAGTTAATAGTGTGAGATTATCCATTCAAATGTATTGTTCGGCGAAGTTTATTTATCCAAAAGTGTGTTAAAAGAATGAGGCCCAGTTTTACTTGTTTGAATATTGAAAATTGGTAAATAATCATAGTTCGTTCAGCCGGTTCAGCCCATCAAGTCAAGGAAGGATTTTAAAACTTTGTTCGAGATGTTGTTGTCCTGTTCAGCCTATGGATGTACTGATAGATTCAAAAAAGATCAGATTATTCTATTATTTCATAAGTAAGTTATTTAATTATCTTGACCAGAATTCAAATAGACTGTATAACTTCGCGCCTAGAGAAAGTCGGAGGAATCGAACCAATGAAATCAGCAGACGATAGAGAGGCAACCAGCAGTGATCACCTGACTGTTGGCAAAGTTGCACCTTTCCTCGTTGCACATCCAGACGAATCGATAACTTTTTTTTTTATTTTATTCGTTTCAATGCTCCTAGATGGGGAAAGGGTGCATCCAGTAGAGATATAATATCATATCTTTGGTTCAGCTGATCTGCGACCTCACCTGGTACTTCTTGATGCTGTCCAGCTGATCTCTGGTCGGCTCGACGACGGCCGTGGGCAGCGGGGCGGGCGCGCCGTTTCCGGCCAGGCGCGCGGGCAGCTGCGGGGCGGGTGCGGGCGCGCGGTTCACCAGCCGCCCGTCCTTTTCGATCTTCAGGTGGTCGCGCGGCGGCGGCACCGGCTTGGGCACAGGGGCGGCCGGCTCGGCGACGGCCGGTGGGCGGGCGGGGGCGGGCCCGGTGCCGTTCAGGCTGGGCTGAAACCGATCGACGTTCACAAGGTTGCCAGATCGATCAAAAAGACAGTGGAATGTATTCATTCGTCGTCAGATAATACATTTTACATTAATCTGTATGTTATTCATATTATCTAGACGTTATAAAGAGGTTACTCACGTTAGTAGATACGAAGGCATGGCTAAGGCATTTGATTATTTGAAAGTTATTATCTTAGGATGGATAGAGACCTATTCGCGCTACATTTTGAGAATATTTTCATTTGTATATACAAGGTGTTCCAAAACACGAAACGTACCAAAGTTGTTATTTTTTGAATGGAATGTACTGTGTATTGAGGATCTGTTCACCCAATACAAGAGTTTTTTTATGGAATCGATATTGAAAGAAAGTTGTCGCTTTAATTAGAGTGATATTGAATAAATATCGATACACATGGTGACTTGAGACTTTCAAATATCGTAAATTCAACGTCAATGAATGAAATAAAAATGGAATGAAATAATTTTTCCTCATCAATCATGATATCATTTCCGATCTGCTGTGAAAATGTTAACAGAAGAATTCCAAACTTTTTGTATATCCAAGCCATATAAGCCACAGATATGTCATTCAGCAGAAGTATTCGAACAGCTATTTTAGCGTATTTTTTCAATAGTATCAAGAAATTTGAAGATTCCTAAATGAACTTGTGAGAATCTCATTCTTGAATGAGTATTCTGATTTTTCTTGAAAATCGTTCAGCAATTTGTCTTGATTTTCAAAATTTTAAGAAATAGTCTCTAACAGCCCTGTAGCACAGATCACTTCTGATAACCTGTGACTGCAACATGTGAAACCGTCATAATTACATCTCATCCATCTCGTCATCCACCCACGCAGTGATACATGTCTATATCAACCTTAGAGTTTTTGAAATTTCGTCGCCTATGCTCAGAGTTCACAAATCAATACCTATTTACGTTCGTAGTTGAAACGACATGAATATCATCCGAGAATATGCTATATTTATGTAGTAAAGAAGTCCCGACAATACCTGACAACCAGTTATGTCATTCCTGGAACCAATCTTATGATATAGCCAATATAGGTCACTGATAGAGAGTGATTCACCAATTGAATATACGTATAAACTGAGGTAGGTAGGACGTTTCGGTCGGAAATTGACAAGTAAAATATTCTATAATTACTATCACTAAGAAGCATTCTTGAAGAGATTTCTAATGATGTATCACATATTAGGGGTTGCCATTCAAACTTTCGAAGTACCTACTGGTTGTTGGGGCAGAGTATAAATCATTTTTTTACCTCTCACCATTAGGATCTCGTAAACTGGTAGCGATGCAAAGGGTTGGTCGAATTAGAGAAAAGTTTCAGATTTTGATATGATTTATATATGAATGATTTATATATGAAAACAAAATTTTCCTTCTTTCAGAATGAGTTGAATTTTCGTTCACAACCCAAATAATGCACAAGGAATATCATAAGAATAAAAGATTTTATACTTGGTCAACTATTCTCCAGATACAGTACCCAACTCCAGTTTTTCTCATGGTGGCCATATTGGATTATAGTGCCATTTTTTTAAATTGACAACACGAAAGGGCAACCTATAATGTTCGAAGAACATCGTGTTAGCATGTACTTACCATTATGTAAATACAATCTGATCATTATCACATATATATGTTGATGATTCTTTGAATTGTCGCATTTCTGTTACTTGAGATAAAAATCAATAAAATTGATTGAGTGTATTATTTTCGTCATATTTTGAGAGGTAAATATTTTGTCATCAAACTTTGTCATATATTGATGTTCAGCATTAACACCCGAAACTTTTCTCATATTTGACCTCACGAGATTCCCCAATGGTGAGAGAGGTGAAAAAAAACGATTTGTATTTATGTATGGAGTTTCGCTCATATGCTACCTTGATTCCCTAGATCTCATCTGTAAACTAATTCGGGCATTTCGATATCTTTTTCTTATTTTGAAATATTCCTCACTGGCAACTTTTAAATATGAAAGAATAATAGGAGCGAAACCTAGGAATCAATTCGAAGATTTCGGATTAAACAGTGAATGGTACTCATATGGTAACAATGTGTGACCTATAAACCTGATTTGTTATCGTATTAATTATTAGCGTTCGAAGATTTTCATATATTCCTATTTATGAATCCCCAATATTCCCAAACGTACTTAATTATATACAATATCATATGTTTGAGTGCATGAAAAGTCTACGAAACTGTTAGAGTTAGAGTCATTATCGATGTTCCAAACAAGAAGGAAAATTATTCGTTGAAATATTTCTCCATACAATTTGACTCAAATCAGCGCATGGAACTTTAACTCCCTGTATAGCGTCCCGCTATTTCATTGTCTTGTACATGCTTCCCATCCCTCGTATTTCTATTCTTGTTCGATACTGAATCCTGAAATGTAACAAACATAGTCCATTATCGCTTTGAAGGACTCTATAGGATTATCGGTATGCTTTCGAGCTCGCATGCACCTAACAGCATATACACAGAAAATGTATAATAACACCCACAATATACGGAATGTCCCGTTTACTGAAACTGAAAGATTCTATAAACATGAATAGAAAAAGAGGGTCTGCAATGTGATATCTTGATCTGGTTGAGGATCAACAAACCTGAAACCTGAAATATTTTTCATGTATTTTCAACCAGATTGCTTTGATCACTATCAACTTCTTAGTCTGATGATATATTTTGACAACAATGCCTCCTTCGCAGAATGTGCCTAGTTGTACGTTTAAAGACGATCTGGATAGTATACCGATAGTAGGTAGGTCTTAGCCGGGTGGATCCAAAGTGGAATTTTCTGCCAACATTCCGGCATCATAAAAAGTACCTACTGAAGAAATCCGCTAGAATGCACAAATGAATGTTTGAAAGGGATAAAATAACTGAAACATCATAGTTGGATGTATCGAACTGTTTTGGAATTATTCGCAATTTTATTCCGATTTTCATGAAACTGTATCTTAGTACATCTCTCCAAGTAGAACTTTTGTCGAGTTGAGAGAATGGAGAACAATGTTTTGAAATTATGGCCAAGAAGAAAAAATGCAAGTTTGTATTGAGAAAATTAAATGAGGATGATGGCATCATATCAACGAAATAAGTGGGTTTGAAAACTGAAGTGAACAGGATAGTGAGTGCCAAAGTATTTGCTAGTGTAAAACGGTATGGGAATTATGGAAATTTTGGCTTCAATACAAAACCTTCGACAAAACCTATCAGAATCGTGACATCTCAGCCACGTGAATTGGAATATCCAGTTAACCCTTGATTAAAATAATAACTATCCAGGGATGTTAGCACTCAAGTAGGATTCACACTGAGCAAACTAACTTTCGAAACAAGTCGAAATTGGGCGTTCTGTCTAATGACTAGTTCAACAATTGCAGTGTATTTATGGCTTCTATCCATTTCACAATCAAAGAACATGCTCCAAACACTTGAATCGAACTTTAAGAAAGAGCATCAGAAAAAACTGTAGCGTATGTGCAAATGAGATAAGTGATGAATATCGCAGACAAAGGTTGGAACTAGGAGATGAACAAATTTGGAATTGTAATTAGAAAATGAAAATTTTGCACTTCAATTGAGAATTTTGTGATATGCAAATTTTCAAAGCTAATGTTTTACCTTGTTAAAAAGAATTTTCGCGAAATTTTAAAGTTGTGTTCAATCTCGTTGCAACAATCATGGAGTTTGTGATTCTATGAAAAATATAAAATTCAAGTTTATTTCACAAATATACTTGAATTCAAACAGAGTTAGGTATGCGAAATATATTTGATTTTGTTCAATCTATAAGAGTTTCTGAGTTGGGCAAAACTTTTAATTCTTAACAACTCTCAGAAACCTATTGTTGAATTTTCTGAAATAAGAGTGCCTTACCGTTGTACAACTTTTATATTTTCGAATCTACCCTGCATTGATTTCCTACGATTCTAAATGCTCCTAATTTGTTAATCGCACATTCACCAAGTTTTGGCAATATTTGTGTTTTGATTGTGCAATTCATTTTCTAAATTCCCATATGTTGCACACTTGAATGACCATACTATTTACTTATACTATATCGTTATTTGCTATAAGCTTTCATGACTTTCACTTATTCATTCCAAAGTGGATTATTGAGTGGCAGGCAGATCATACAGGTACATTTTTGTTGGAGCTCGGCTCATCAGTAAAGCCTCGGCGCCTCTTTGTTCCCGAACAAAGGCAAAGGCAAAGGGCTCGTCCAACGGAAACTCATGTATATATACCTGAGACCGGATGCATGTCCATTCAAATAGTACGAAACAAGTGTTTGCCGCAAGTTTTTGGTTTGTTTTTGGTACCTACCTATCTACGATAATGCAGGATGTGTTCAACTGACCTGAAAACATTGCAAGTGCACCAACCATGTTGAGATTACGATTTGATGATGAATATGAAATTCATGAAAACTATAAATGAAAATATATAATATAAATTTGAAGATAAGAGCAATAATGCATGAACCGAAAGGTTGATCCTCACGATAAATGAACGGATGATATTCATGTGTATAGAAGTTATGTCAATATGCGAATACACAGTGAAATTGTAGACATTTCCGGTCTCAAATTGGTACAGTTAATATTTAGGTGCGAAATGACGTGACTCATTCACGTCACATCCATTTGAATTTGGCTATCATCAATCGATTTTCAATATGTATAGTTACCATGAAGCTGCATTTTTCCTGATGAAAATGCCAGATTGTCACAGGTCACAGAATAGACAAGTATAAAAAGTGTACCTCCCGCAGGAGATTGTATATCTTCTCTTTTTGTTTAAGTCGTTTATTACTTGCTGAAATGGATTATGTTTTTTGTATATTTTCCTCTAGAATGATATATTGTTGTTCAGTCTAAGCACACATGGCTTGCAGCTCATGTAAATGGAAACATACTTTGTTACTCTGTATTATCCTATTATTGGAAGAGCTATATATAGCTCATCTGTTGGATAATCTTGTTACCTTAAATAAATGAATAAATAAATAAATAAATTGCTATTTTATAATTCTTTGTTTACACACACAAATTGTAGCTTGAAAATAGAAACCAGATATTTACAGTCATGAAATAATAATTTCTGTTATCGTGAAAGAGGATATCACCTCAGATGTAAGCATATAATTGTTCGAATAAAACTAATGATTGTATTAGTATATACGTTATGCTCAAGTGGTGTTAATTTTACCAAAAACCCAGTTCGAAAAAATTACCTTGATGGATTCAATTTTCGGCGTTGGATATTTCGGGGGAGTCTTTTTTCGTTCTACAAAATTTTCGGGTACGTCTATAGCCCTTTCTTGTGCATCGTCCCCAAAAGTAATGCCCAAAAGTCTGTCGTATCCTACCTGCGTGAAGCACAAAAAATGAATGATAACAAAAAAGCAGTCATCCCAAACTCATACCAAAACAAAAAGGAAAACAAAAAAAATGTTTTTTTTTACAAATGTTACGAATACACAAAAAATTGAATGATAAAGCAGAAAGATATCTTCGTGAACTCTACTCGCGGACGAAGAATTTGGGATAACAGATAATGAGAGCGTGAGTGAATGTTGTAACATAATAATAACATTGCTCGTAAGATTGTGTCCAAGATGGGAATGTCTATCAAGGGGACAGTCTCGGTTGAATCAGATGAAAGTTGGGTTTCGAATCTACATTTACATGAGTGCTTAGAAATTTCAAAATTGTTGGTAGTTCGCAAGATAAATTGATTTATTGGTTCGCAATTTAATTTTTCAAATGCTGAAAACAGCCCTTGAGCAAACCATAAAAACTTATTTACTGCAAATTTTCATGATTTATCATTTCATGAAAAGATTCAAAAGACAATCCTGCATGAGACGAGAGACCGTGAAAACTTTCTATAAGACAATGAAAAAATGCCATCTTGTAGTTGATGATTTTCTAACACTACAATGAAAAATCCTTCGACCATAGAAGGAAAAATCGCACAACAAAAATTATTCTCTCGAAAACTCGTCTCCTACTCAAAATAGATCGTTACTAATATTTTCCATACATTAATAACAAATAAAGTAACTTTTGAATTTGAAACATTTTCTATCATTTTTATTGTGATACTTTAAATAGCTTCAAGAACTAATCTTTGTATTTCTTCTTCAGGCTCAGAAATATGGCTGTGAAGTACATAATTCTTGATTTATTCCCATAAAAAAGAGGGCTGATAATCGGCGAAAGGGGTGGATGAGAAACTGCCTAAATATGTATCTCGCCTTTCACTTTTTCTTATCGAATACAGGAGCGTACCAGAAATTTTCGCACAATGAGAAATAGATGATGAACAAAACTTATCCGGTATGTGATATAACCATCACAAGTGATATTTCAGTGAATGTAGTATTATAGTAGCGTCCCAGAATACGTTTACTACGAACGTATTAAGAAACAATTGATGATGCTCAATTGATAATAAAATGGTGAAAAATAATATTTACATTTTCATCAAGATTGTCATGAAATGTTGCTGTATGTTCATTTTTTTCCTAGGTACGATATTAACATAAGAAACATATTGTTACAATGATATCCGTAGTTGCCGAAGTAACCCACAGAAAATCCTTTATAGAATTGAAAACCGAATAATTTGATTTTTGCAAAATATTGAAATTGAAAAAATCGAAACTTCTATTCTCTCAGGAGATTGTCCCCTTCGTCACAGATCCAGCCGTTTCCGCTACTGTCATGATAGGCATTCTCATCCTATAGACAGTGTATATGAAATAGTGCCTAGATGATAATATTATGATGTGATTTTCTCTATAATTCTTGATTAGTATACAAAAATGCACAAGCCAACTGAACTGATGAGAGGTTAATAACAGTCGAGATGACAGCTCAAATAATTAGTCTTGAGTTCATTTCATGAAATCCTGGGACAGGCTTGGTGTAATCAGTATGTAACCACCAAGAAATCTATGTATCTGATCATCTCCTAATCATGGAATCTATGTAAACACTATGCTATGTATGTTATACGAATTCATGCAATCCTGGGACAGGTTCAATATACGATCGCTATGTGATCACTATGTAACCTATTTGATCACCTTGGAAACTCAATTTAATTTTGCCATCAGTGGGCCAGATTCAATATACCAATTCAAGAAATCCTGAGGCCAGCTTGTGATCAATATGCGATCATTTAATTAATTGAAAAAAAAAAATAATTTCACTCTATGGTGCAGCTGTCGAATAAGGAATTTATTCTTACATATAGTATGTTGAAGAATCGTAAAGAATTCTAGGAGTAATAGCTCATATGAGCATATAGGAGTAATATATTATATTCATTTTTTTTATTACCTAATAACTACTAGAATTGTATGTTGCGTTCTCTAACGACCAGCATAATATGATTCGTAGAAATGCACTGTTTCACCTCGTATGGCCCTGTAATAGGATGAGCTCTTTGCGTATATATGTTGGGTGATCTTTGATTAAATAAATGAATGAATAAATAAATCACCATGCAATTCATGGATTCCCTATGTAATTTCATCATAAGTGAGACAGGTTCACTCACTATACCACATCATGAAATCTTGGGAGAGGCTTGCGATCAGATCATTTGATCAGTATGTAATAACTATGTAAAAAACGAATAACTATATCATAATTATGTAAAAACTGTGTAATAACTATGTTATAACTATGTAATCACTATGTAATTGGCGGAGGTCGGCTTACCGTCAACAAGGGCTTGGGCGGCGGATACCTCGGCGGCGTCTTCGTCCTGACGATGAAATTGTCGGGCACATCGACGGCCATCTCGCGGTGCTGCGGCCCGTTCTCGTTCGACGGCGACAGCATCATCACCATGTCGTAGCCGCCGAGACTGTCCCGCAGCTCATCGGGAGGCAGCTTCTCGACGCTGTCCGCGTCGCCGTCCAGCACGACGATGCTGCTGCCCGATCTCCGGCGGGGCCTGAAACCCAAGTTTACAAAATAATGTTTCTTCCTTTCCAAAACCTGTAGACCTGTCAAATTACCCCACTGATAGTGATGGATAGCTGACAGTCAAATTTTTGCAGTCGTTTTGAATTACGAACTCAAACCCATACAACACCGGATATCCTATGGACATCCAAATCATGTCCAATTCATGTCAGGAGTCAGAAATCAGAAATATGTGAATCAAAAGGCTAGATGTTCAAATTCAAAAGTTGATAAGGTATCTCGTAAGGTAAGTCACTGGAAAAGAGATGGAACATTGAATAAGGTTTTGATCAGCGTTCTTACTACGACTTCAATAACGTTTCCTCAGCACATATACGAAATTAGGTTATTGTCTCAATTTTCCGTAAAATTCATAAAAATCTATGGAGTCTTTGATTATCTGATTTATAATGACGAATTAATAATTGAAGTCATTCTCAACACATGTATGTATTGTTATTACTGTGATATCAAACATACCTATATATATGTCGAATATAGCTAAAGACTGAAATTTTCGTTAGTGCAACATTATTTATAGCATTATTTTTTCACATGACAGTTGACTGGGTACTGACCAGTATATTTTTCTGTTTCATATTTCTATATGAGCCTGCTACTAAAATGAGAAGCATCACCGGACACCGCGAGGACATTATCCTGATGATTGCGAGTTCCATTTCCGTAAACCAGTTTTTTTTTAATTATCTTACTACGTCCATGAAGGATATTTATGGACGTCCAAGTTGGCCTAAGAACATCCACTGGACATCTATGAGATATTTTCATGTGTTCATGTGTCCGGATGTATGAAAATCGTATTTTCCAGAGTTTCCAAAATAACCATCGAGATTAGCATAGGTGACACTATTTGATCGCGTCGCAAGCCTTCCTTAGTAAGATATTGAAATCGGACATTATCACATTGGCAAAAGTCTACCACTTATTCTAGTGGCTGGGGGCATGGAGTTGGAGCACCCGAGGGAGCACCAGTCTATCCACACCATGGTGGCAGTTACGATGAAGTTCAAAAAATTGTAAGTCGACCATAAATTATTTTCTAATATCTGATCTACTACCAAAGGTATACACCATTCAAGTACGATATCGAAATTGAGAAAAGATAAGTTCTAGTTATATGGTGATTTTCAGCGCCAAAAAAAATGATTCGTGCTATTATTATCTAATAACGAGATTATTTGGATTCCTATTCAGCTCGAATACAGTATTTAACCGAATAAATACGGTCAGAAAAAGCACAATAATATTTTCCCACAGCCTGTTAGAATAATTGATTTCTTGCGTCAAATAAGGCAAGCTATTACTTCGTCCTCACAGCGATTAATATTTATAATTTGAATATTTTGCGTGGAAAATGACACTTCTGTTGTTAGCCGAAAAAAAAACAGTTTAATTACATGTCAGAGGCGCAAAAGTGAAAACAATCAGAGGCATGCTCGGAGGCATGTTATTTGAAATATCGATTTTCGATTAGACGGCGAAATTTCGAACTCTGTGTATCCTACCTGTTTGCCAAGTGAGCCTCGTTAAATTCGACATTTGAAACTTGAAACTTCTGGGCATTCGAAACAATAGGCCATGAAACATGGACGATGCAATTCTGAGAGTTGCCGATAGCACGAATTATTCGAGGATATTTACAAGGTGAGTCCGTGTTGGCTTCATATCCAATACCCACATCCCCTATCACTCACTTCACTAAGGAAATTTGTAAATTCTATACAGAGGTGTATCAAACAGGATCGGCCTAATGTAATTGATTCGTCACTTCTTTGTGAGCAATTATTTTCATCATTTCACCACATCACATGTTTGACGTCGATAAAATGCGCAGTCTTGGGGTAAAAAGTATTTGTGATATAGGTATTGGTATATTTTGGTAATATTTCGGATATTTCCGAACACCTTCATTACTACCCGAGACTACCTAATAGTAATTCACGTAGTCAAGTCATGATGAGCATTTTTCGATGCATCTTTACAGGGAAAGTCATCCAATGTCAAATGCCAATAAATGCGTTTTGAAAAAAGGAGGGTAAACAGTAATTTCGTGATGAGTGCCTAAAAACTTTGCGGCAGTTAAATCACAAAAGAAAATTATTGTATACAAGCACAATTAATTCCATTTCCATTTCCGAATTTTGGGAGAGTTCTGGGAGTTGAGGGAATTTCCGGCAAATTTGAGAAATACGAGCGATTTCGGAAGATTTGACAAATTTCCGAGAAGTTTGGGAAATTCGGGAATGGTGGGGAGTAAGCTAAAGGAAGTCCAGTCAAGTTCGATGAAGTTTTGGGAGGTAGTACAGGAAACACCTCAAGTTCGAGGAATTTCGAGTGAATTTGCAGGAAATTGAAGTGAGTTCAAAGAAGTTCGGGAAGTTGGGTTTGGAAAATTGTTGGAAGTTATGAGAAATTCGAAGAATTCCGGAAGTCAGGGGAATTTGAAGAATTTCGAAAATCAGGGGAATTTTAAGAATTTCGGAGATGACAGATGAAATCGGAAATCAGGAAGTTCAGTACAACTATTGATTTCTGACAGTCTCGGTACACTCTATTCTCAGATCCTCATCGAATTCTAGATAGATCTATATGATATTTTTCTAAACTCATCTTGTACCTTTTTTTTGACTGAGGTAATGAGACACTGAAATTATATTTATGGATATCTCTAAGTTTATATAATCTATGATAATTATAAAAAATCGTAACTATCCAATGAATGAAAATACAGGTGATGTAATCAGAGTAATAAACTTTAACGTCTATAACGTCATAACTTGAAAACTATCACCGATAGTAAAAATCCCTAAGCACGATTCGACGCACGATTGAAAATATACCTTGAACAATTTTCATTTCTAGTATAAACACAATTAAACAAGAAACCGGATGCGCTGTCCCTTTTGCCCAACCCTGTATATCAGCGAATAATGACAGATGATGATAACTTCGCATTTGAAATTCCAGAAATATTTTTCCATGAACGAATTAATGCGAAGGAAGGAAGTCTCGAATTGGTCATTGGAATATTATCTCGTCATGAATACCAAATCACTGATTCGTGTTGACTAACCGATGATTAAATGAGAAAACAGAGCCAGACTCGTTCTTCTGAAATTGCAAATTATCAGGAAGACGGATAACAACTCACAGACTAGAAATTTATGTAACCTACATAGTGAAAGTTACGATACGTTCCATAAATATCTTATCATATTGGGAATTATCCATATTTGCAAATAGCTATACAGGGTGACATCAGTAAAAAATTATTAGGATATTCGTAATGGACGTTCCTCAAATGTCAACAGTCACATGCTCGAAAAAACAGGATAACGACCTGGCATCTATAACGGGTGGTCCTGTTATTTTTACCCAAATGAAAAATCTGAATAGAATAAATTTCGAGAAAATAATTTGGGTACTTCATTTGAACTTTTTTTCATAACAAAGACCTAGACACATTTTCTTTCATGAATATTTCGATTTTCTTGACGGATATTGCTCTGGAATCTTTACCACAAAGTATACAGAATACTAACTTCTTAAACTGTGTTACACCAAGGTGGTGATAATGCATGAATCCATATCATCACATCACTATTGATATACAGAGTGGTACAAAATTTGAGTATCTACTAATTTTGACGAAATCGCAAAATTTTTTTTTAAAATTCATAAAATTCAGTCCTATGCACTTCATAATATCCATGATATATCAAAACAAATTTTGGGTTGCATGCTGAGTATCAGGTATCAATCCCAATACTTTGGTGTTGATGAACAGTACAATAAATCACAGTTTATGGTGATTATTAGAATCGCCTTCTATGGATAATTCAATGACCTCTCTTATCTACCCCATCTTATATTTACCTGTAAATAATCCTAGAAAGTCTGGACGTGAGATTTTTTACTAAACTGCACACGTATTGTTCTTATGGCGATATTCAATACAACGTAGAAATGCTTTTTTGTTGGTTAAACAGTGTATAAATTCGTCTATAAATTTGTTCAAAATAAATTTCACGCTCGAATCGAATTCCTTATAATGCCCATTTTTCGCAAGGTGATTCGTGAAGGAACTGAGTGTTATAGGGTAAGTAATTATATTTCAACCTCATCCCTCAACTATTTTATCATGAGAGCTATAAAAAAATAAAGCAATGATTGTGGAGTTTCATGTATAATTTCTTAAAAGACAAAAATAACAATTGACATTTAACATTCATTAGTTTAAAAACTGTGACATCTAGACCTATCAAACGAAGTATTTTTGAAGAGACAAGAACACGGTCTCAAGAAAATTTAAAAATCTATTGTTCACGAAAATGTTCCATTCCATGTTCATGAAATTCTACTTCAACTAAAATCTGTTTATTCAAATCAATACGTTTCATGTCAATTATGGCATGATGATATCAATTTAACATAATATTGGTACCGATCAGAAATAGAAAGCGGATAAGTGCACTTTATGATCCCTACAGACTAGCTATCGACATAGTTGAATAGTATATTCTAGATTTTTTGTGTAAGTGAATAATCCGATTTGTATTACCTGCTAACAATCTGTAGGTACTCCATTAATATTGATTGATTTCACCTTGAACTTGAGAATCGAGTTGAATATAAACAACCTGTTAGCCCATTATTGTATTCCTACAGCATCATATTCTCTCGATTTTCGTCTTTGGATTGCTAGGGAAAATTTAACGAGCATTTTAATTAACTCTACGAACCATTATCCGAGATCAAACTTAGAATAACTAGGAGACAATTCCGGAAATGTAGGTACAAAAATAGCTGGATCCTCGGCTGGGACCGATGATGTATTTCATGCCTCGAAAAACATATAGGTAGAATTCATTTTTCAGCTTTTAATGGGATTTTCTCTCCTCGTTTCTAAAAAATAGAGTAGAAGTTATTAAATATTATTGCAATATATTTGTAGTAAGGACAGATTTAGGATCTGTCCCAAAATGTCACTGCGCTTGAAATTAAACCTTTAGATACCTAAAAGAGAAATTCTCTATTAGTCAGTGACACCTTGTTTTTGAACAAATTTGGAAATACAAATATATTTAATAAGAATAAAACCTCTACTTATCTTGGTGGACGTTTCGGGAACGAATCTGCTCCCGTTCTCAACACAATTGAAATATTTTTTCTCTTCAGTTTCAGAAGTGGATGCCAAGTTCTATCTATATCAACTGAACAAGAAGCAATTTTATATTGTCTCCGTTCAGGAGAATGCAAGCAGACTCTTTGATTTTCCGTTTTTGGTTGTTGTCTTCTTTTCCTATGATCTTAATATTACCCCAATTGGCCATATGTTGTCCATTTCTGTCCTTACTACAAATATATTGTAATAATTTTTAATAACTTCTACTCTATTCTTTAGAAACGAGGAGAGAAAATCCCATTAAAAGCTGAAAAATGAATGTACCACCTCCTCGAAGACAGTATATAGGTAGAAGTATTTTTCGAAGGTAACTTCTTGACGAGAGTTTTTCAACTACCACTTAACCAAATACTCCTCGAAATACTCCCAAATCGAGAATATCAATTAAACAATTCCACATTTAGATTCTGAAGAGGATAAAATATAATAACAAATATAGCTGGACCTGATGATGAACCTCATTCAGATGAGAGTATTTCACACTTTTTTTATGCTGGTATTTCATGGTAGTCATCGATGTGGTCATGTAGAGGTACAATTTTCCGGCAATCAAAAAAGTTCTTCAATCATTTCGAGTTTGTTGTTCGGAGAATTATTTCGTGGGTCATTCTTGAGAACCACAATGATAATTAGAAAAGCTCAAATACATATTTCGGCAATTAAGTTGCCATCTTCAGTAGAACTGAAAATCAAAAAAGATTAGCGATTCCTTAGTGTCTTTCAGAAAATTCCCCATAGATATTTCTTTCAACTGGCTTTTCTGAATATATTATAGATATATCAAAATATATTATAGATATATGTCATAGATATATCAAGTCAACTGGCTTTTCTAAATATATTATTGTGGTTTTCGAGGCAGTTTTCGGTTATTTATTTATTTTGTATCTGAGGCTCCGAATAGTGACTTTATCGTTTCTGAGAGATTATTTCGTTACTTGTACAATATTAACGAATGATCTATTCTTCATTAGAATCAGAAGAGAGCAAACCATTTCTCACCAATAAAAGCTAAAAATCCTCATAATCACGAACGAGAAATCCAAAAGCACTAGCTAACAGTCCGTAAAGATTATTTACACTACCACTTCACACAGTC
Organism: Gastrophysa polygoni; assembly: GCA_963576655.1. Lineage (NCBI taxonomy): Eukaryota > Metazoa > Arthropoda > Insecta > Coleoptera > Chrysomelidae > Gastrophysa > Gastrophysa polygoni. The sequence continues at coordinate 17,082,720 of OY755084.1, forward strand.
CTAATAAAATTCCACGACCAACATTCCTCAAACCCCCAGTACCACACATCGCCTCACCAATAGCATATCTTCGACTGGGTACCAGAATCAGAGTACCGCTTAGGTGTGTGTCTGAATGTCTGAGAGAACAAGTGGGAGTCACTAGGGGCTCAGGTAGAAGAAGAAATAAACTTTGAGTGGCGCCGTAGATTCAGAGCCATGGCACTTGTGATGCCTCGTTCTAACCTTACGTCTAATCGGCCAAGCAGTTTTTCAGGCATTCCATCGGGCGTTGCAAGACTTTGTTGGCCGACCGTGTACGAATATGAGAAAAAAGATAATCGCTGAAGCATGGTTTATACCATTGTTTTCTTCAGGAGGAAGGTATTATAGTTATAATAGGTACGGATGGCGTGACGTGTTTGTTTTTATGATAATTATGAGAATACTTCTTATGTACTCGTAATAAGGGGTGCCGTACCCTTGTAAAAATGTTACTTGAGAACTCACTAAAAACATCACTTTTGACTTTCTTATGGGCAGAAGGTACGTCCGTCTAACAGTCGAGGGTGTACCATAATTAGACTGTCAAATTTCATCATCGTCTTTTAAGACCAAAAATAAGAAAAAAGTTCAAGTATTTTCTCTTTTCAGACGTGAAAGCCGCTGGTGAAGTTTGGCAGGCTAATTATAGGACACCCTATATATTCAATAGCCATAGGAAATCAAAGTTACATTCACTAAAAGATCTTGACTTTTGCAAGAGGATCAACCGTATGTTATGGTTCCAACAAGAAATGGTGACAACAATTCTCTCGAATTGGACGAAGATATGTAATAAATGAATGGGCAGCTATAGGTCCCGATACAACACCACTTGATTTTCTCCAGTAGGGGTCCACAAAATATCGAAGAGTTTAAAAAAATTGACATGGGAGGACGAGGCGAGTATTTCCTTAGAGAATGTATTTCCAGGAATTCATTAGATACTGTCATTAAGTCAACGTCGTATAAATATACTTTGAGCTGTTCAGAAAACAGGATTCTATACAATTCAAATTGTATGACATTATTTTATATTTTGCCATACCAACGACAGGCTACTTTTGTAATTGTTGGAGTTTCTATTGCAGTTATAGAAAAAATATATATTTTTTCTGTACTGAAAATATATGATATGTCAATCGTATAGAAAATGAGTTTTTTGTGATTTATAAGATTGCCATTCGTTCTAAACAACAGTCATTCTTGTACTAGTGGAACATCAAAAGGAGGTTCCTTTGTGTTCTTATGATTTTCGGACGAATCCTGCATAAGTATACTCAACTTTTCTTCATCGCTGTGAATTCTAAAAACCCTTAAACTCTTGAATCCAATCAGCGACCCTTAAGAAATGAATGGAGAGAAGGGTAATTTTGTACGATAACGTTTTTCTCAGTGATCTCACCATCTTCCTCAATTGAAACGCCCATATTATTATATAATATAATTCTTCAAAAGTAAAACCGAATGAAACCTGTTGAATCATAAATAACTATAATCGTATAGTCAGCAAGTCAGCAGTTTGTGCAGGAACGTAGGTATAGATAATGGTATTTATGATACTTCCATTGCAATACTTCTGATCTACAACCACAACACTTTTATCTCGGTTTTCGACAATCAACTATCAATAATTGATTATTTCAGATTGTATTCGTGACTATAGAACTGGTATAATTTTATTTAACGATCGACGTTCGACACAATTTTCGAATGACAGTCCTCTCACCTCGATTGGAGTGACTTATGAATAATATGGGTATATAAATATTAAATCCTGTGTATACATTCTCATTTCGGTAGACTGCAAGATTTGAAAACATTTTTCATCTCAGGAAGTCTTTGGAGGAGTTGAGACTGAATTGCAGCAAACTAATGAAAAATGAAAGAAAATGACTACTTATTTTATTCGACAAATTTTATCAAAACTATTCATTTGTCTAAATGAAATGTCGAGTCAGAGTAGAGAAACTACTGAAAAAAGTGGGGTTTGACGCCATATCGTCTACTTAGTACTAATACTACTCAATTATACTTCAAACGAAATATTTTGATTTCACGATTGAGATAAACAAATTTTTCTACCAGAAAAAAAAAAACTACTGGTCGAATCGGATTAAAGACAAGATGACTAAAAAGGGTGGTTACCACCATACACCGTCTACTTTCAATTTCACCATCAACCTCCAGCAAAATTGCTGGTTTTTGCTGAGATAGGTATCTTTTTCATTGAATATAGGATCTATATACGAAAACAAAACAACGACAATTGATTTTTCCTTTGAGTAACCTACAGACAGAATTTTTGTATTTGTTCATGTACAGATATCAACCTGATCTGAATTTTATGACGTAATGAGGCAATTCTTCAACTAGATCAAAGTCATTAGTGTTGTCAAATAATATACCATGAAATGCGAAGTTCGCTAACAGCGAAAGTTCAGCCAGAGTTGTGCATTCGTACAAATAACTCGCTTCGACTCTGCGATCCACTTAGGTTTAGGTTTATTTATTCGACTACTTTATGTATAAATATATCTGTAGTGAGTCAAATTGAGATATACAAATTGATGTATACAAATATAAAATGAGTCAGTAAACTAGTATCATATCAGCAGGCCAAATCATCAAAAAAATCGTAGGTAGGTATAATAATAACGAATATGTTGAAATATCGTTCCTAACTGGATTTCTTCGATCTAAAAAGCTAGTTTCCATACTCGAAAAGACGATCTTCAGAGTCGAAAACTCTATTTAGACGAGGTCAGATCGATGCGTTGGATAGTTTTGAATATTATTCCATTGTTAAAAATTTGTTACGAGCTGAATAATACTACAAAATGTGAATTTCATATTTGAGCCTATAATGACTTCAGGAAAAAAAACTGTGCATATGAAGGCTATTTAGACTTTCATCATAACTTTCTAGTTGAATACGATGAACTGTTCGTTTTTGTATCTTTGCATCCTAAATCACACAAGCCTTCTCATTCTCCAAATGTGAATTCTTGAATAATCTTAAGTGCCACTTGACTGTTCTTACGTGCTCAGATATTTCCCAGACACTAGACTTCTCATAATATTTCAACCTATGCGATAAGGTGAGTTGAGCCCGATTTACATGCTGTCGCACAAAACATTATGTGTTCCAGTATTTCGTGTGTGAGTGTATTTATTGTACTGGTTATTCAACGGATTGTTATTACCAATGCTTAGTCATATGGCAAATTTTCATATTAGGTTTCAACGAATGATATTGTTTTATCGAATATCTATTTTTATGATGACAGCTCATTGATTAGTGATTTCGTGAATAGCAACAAGAGATTTGAACTGCCCGAACAGGTATATATATATCTAAAAAAACTATAGATGATGATAGATAATGATCCTGAGATTTTTCTTTTCTATTCACGCTATCATTTATGATTAACTCGATTTGATATCACACGCAGATGTGAGTATCCCACCTACGCGACTCGCTCAAATTTTGTCTCATGCTTTATCCACTCTTTGCCACTTTGCCACTTCTTTACTTCTTTGCTACTTTTCTTACTTCTCGTTGTGCTTGTCACTACAGTCATTTCACAAAGTGTTACATTTCAGAGTGTTGCCAAGCATCTCGAATACGCCCGTTATTGAATTCAACACTGATTAATGATTTTCAGTGAAAATTTATACAGATATGAAAATAAATAATTACATTCTTCAATTAACCATATTGACGCGTTAGTTGTCTAGGAGGAGGTCTCGTTTTGCTCGTCTGACCCAAAAAAACTATAATATCAACTTTTATAATCACAACAGCTGGAAGTCTGAAAAATGTCATATGCCTCATTTAGTCATTTCTGTTTGTGTAACAACACAAAAACTTTCGTAACTCATAAATCATATTCTTATTACTTAGTTGAAGAATGTGGCTCATACTGAACAACGACATAGGTATCTGATATGAGAGGTACTAGGAATAGGTATAGGTACGCACCTACTTGAAATTCTTTGTAAATACTCGCACCAGAGTTGAATGGAAATTCGAACATTAACTCGAGTAAATCTCTGAACAAAAATAAAAGAGAAACCGAGACAGGCGACATGTAGAATTCGTGTTGATCCCTCGTCTGTTTCCTGATTTCAAATTAACATACAATGGAGCTGTGGGCATCATCTGGTACTCAAAGTAATCACCATAACACGATTGTATAAGCAAAACTTCGTTTATCTTTATTCATGAATTTGGGAAATATAGAGGTAAGGAATATCTACAAGCTGTCCTCTTCGATAATCACTGCGACAGGTATAGGTACCGAAATGATTCCGATTTCGCAAAACTACTAATTTAAAAAAAGGTCTCGAAAAATATATGCACGGATCTTCTTAAAATTGAAACTAATTCGTGGATTCCCCACAAATTCATTTTCGAACACACGGTAGCCTCTGTGAGGTAGATAATATTATAGAGAACGGTAAGTCGGCTTTGGAATAGCACACCTGTCCCTACGTTTGTAGACCTTTTCAGTTTTGTGACTCACGCCAGAGGCGCACCTACTTTTGACGTTTTCACCAAACTTCTTGTCAAAACTCATTCAACTATTCTGACACATACTTTGATCTTACCATAATATAAAATTAAAATTCATGAGTTCGACGAATTCACGATATCAGAAAATGCCAAATATATTTCTCATGAACTTCACGATCATGGTTGGATGGAAAACCCGAGCATATAACCTAACCTAAAATCAGAACGAAATTTGAAAGGGTAGGAATTTCAAGTCTTCGACAAATTTATGAAATCAGACAGTGCTGATATAATTATGCCCAATCAACAGCAAGATGCTAGTTTGTTAAACATGAAGAACAAGAGAGAATTTCTCCATGTTGATTGTATTTTTCATAAAATGTCATAAAAATCCCTAGTTATCTATGAGAATAGAATGTATGACATAGAACAGATGCCAACCAGATATTTCTAGAAAGAAAAATACACTCCTTCATTCAGTAATCAGATCAGAGAAGTTTATAATTCAATTCCTCCAAGTGGAGTGAATATTCATTATTCAATATCTGTAGCGAGATAAGGGATTGAATATACCCTCTGTAGTGTAGTATTGGATACGGACAATCTACTTGTGTTTTCCAATCCTTATTGAATTGTTTTTGCAAGATTGACAATGATTGATTTTACAGATTGAGACGCATCATACATATATACTGACTTCCAAAATATTGAGTCGTATAGTTATCATGGTCTGTGCGATTGGTGAGTTTCATGTATCACAGTGAACGAATGTAAGATTTTATTCATCCAGATATTTGGAATTGTGTCCATTATTTTCAGTGTGAATTGATATACATATGTATTGACATCTTTGTTATTGTTTCCGAAAATGGGAAATACCAATAATAATATTCATTGCCTTTGTACACCTAATATTTTGAATTCATGTGGAGAACATCAATCTTTGCGAATCAAATTTGGTAGTAGTCATTTCTTGCTTTCTGTTTCTTTTTCTCTTCTTATTATTATTCGTTGCGGTTTATTACAACACATGTCTATATTTTTCAAGTATTATTGATATTTGAAGAATGTTCATAGTACGTTATTCTTACAATTGAATTATACAATCACTCGCGAAATTCGATTCGATTATTGGTTCTATCCATCAAGTTTCGTCGACGTATTTTTTCCAAAAAGAACATAATAATATCATGATACCAATTCAATACCACAGCTGAAGCAAACTTCCATCACGTGCATGGGATACTTTCAAAATCAATAGATATTCATTCGGAAATCACTGTTTATCAATGTTTCTTGTACTAACATTCACATTAAGTGTATACTTTTTTCAAATATCATCAGATATCAGGTATGACGTGTGAGTTAAATCTATAGACACTTTCTTTCAAAAGAATTAAAGAGGAATAGTACACAAGTAGGTACTACATTATTATCCACTGCAGAGCTTATTATTTGGAAATACACAAGATTTAGTTGGAATCGTGGTATTTTTCAATCATCAATCGATGTAATTTAATCAATCTTCAATGAGGTATAATTGAAACTGTATCCCACTAGTACGTCACTGGTAACCATTGTGCTGGCACACATAATAGCCTCGGGAAACTCCCACGATATATCCCGCTACTCTATTCTTGCAACTAAATAACATTTCTGACTCATTCGACAGATTCTTGCATGTATGGTGTACCTATTATCACAGGAGTTCAATCTATAGCGTTATGGATAATACCTTTTGTACCACGAACTATATTAAAAAATACATATATTTTCTATGTAGGTGAATCTCCTGGATATCCAGAAATTAGAACGCTATATTTCACTGGCGTAATCTAAAATACGTCAGAAATTCTGACCAAATAGAAGAATTCGTAGAACTTTCAGGCCTATATTTTTTTTCACAATTGCGAGGGTAATATAGTTTAACATCGATAAACTGCAATGTTTCATAGAAAATGCATTTCGCAATGCAAACGACTGAAAATATATTTTTTTTCCTCACCTGTTTTCGATATCGATTCCCAATTTATTATTATTGCTTTCCACGATAGCTGTCGTTTTGAGTTTATTATTGTCTTCTGCGCCGATCAACAGCTCAGTTCTTCCATTTTGGAAAGGTGAAGATCCCCTTCGGTCGCCCAGTATACGATTTCCGTGCGTCGGACTCTCCAGAAGATCTCCCTGTGGAACAATTACGGAAAACTTCAGTATTGCGACTACGGAAAAGATAGAAGAGCCGACAACAGCGCAAGTTGTTGATCACCACAAACAGGTCATTCGGGAATCGCAGATTGACTATTGATCTGGGAATTAGGATAGGAACAAATATGGGTGAATATGTGTATGGTTTATCTAATTACAATCCTGAACTACATTTCACAATTTCACATATCACATGGAAATGATTCAATAGAATTATAGAATGTCGGTATTTTGTCACATTTGTCACATTAATTGATGACGTGGAGAAGTATTTTATGTCTATTGACTTAATATTCCTATTTCCATTATGTTTTAATTCAATATGGGTATGTACAACCAACGACCAACGTCAACCTCGCAGTGAAGTTGATTTTTTTATTATACAGTGAGGAGTTAAGTCCGTAACGTCTTTATTCTACATATACCAACAAAAATTGAATTCCTGCAAAAGAAGCATTAAATTATTCAATGCTTAAGTTTCATTCATGTCTTAAAAAAGCGCAGCTACTCAGTAATTTATTTTCCATGGGATACACACTATATCATTGGATTCTTTGATTATACGTTTTGATGAATGGTGTCATATCACGAGAGTTCATTGTTTTGGAATCATGCACGTACTTGTGAATTATCATTTTGACTATTTTCGTAACAGTACCAAAATCAACTTACCTCGTCGTAACATTTTCGAAAATTTTTAAGTAAGTTGAGTACAAATGACCTGATTTAACTGATGAAGTTTCTCAACAAATGGCATAGTCCACAGAAATATAAAGATAATGAATTATCAAAAAACTTTAGAAAGTGTCCTTAATTATTACCCAGTTATTATTATACAGTGTGTCCAGTTAGTGTGTATTTTTAGATATTCCATAGACTATTGAATCACAGTTTAATTCTCCATGCTGTGATTGAATCAAGGAAAAACTGCAAATAACAATGTCCAGTTTTTCGAACCACATATTTCAAAAATATTTTCAATTGTGCAGGATGTACCTTTTTTAAATGGAACAGCCTGTATATTTTCTTTGTTATTGATCCTTCTTTTCAATGGCTTTACAACCGTTCCAAAAAATTGAGGATCTGTGGCGACGTTATCAAGTCATGATTTTTTCTACTACTGCAAGGTATTGATAAATCAGCAATGGTTCTTGCATGTATGACATTCGGATGAATATTTCTTGTAGATACTATTATCAAGGTCCTATGAACATATTCCAGTGGTTATTGCAATATGCGTTCATACACAGGACGCTCGATTTTGAAGGTAAAATTTTGAAAACTTCGAGCAAAAATTTCTAGATTTTTTCGAATTTAACAAATTTATATTAGTTCAAGAAATAAATCCAAAGCTAATAAGAAATACATCCAAACTTCGAGCAAAAATTTCTAGATTTTTTCAAATTTAACAAATTTATATCAGTTCAAGGAATAAATCCAAAGCCAATACTCTTGAGAATTAAACACCTTTTTAAAGATGTATAACGTGTCACAATAATATTATCAAAATTTAATAGTGAACATTTGAAAAAATCCAGCTTCCTATGATTAAACATTTTGAAATAACTACTGATGTTCATGGGACCTTGATAATATTGTCTGCAAGAAAAATTTACCTGAATTTCATACATGCATGAACCATATCTGATACATCAATATCTTGCAATAGTAGGGAAATCATTACATAATTCATAACTTGAATGGGCGATTTTCAAACTCTTGGCACGGTTGTGAAGCCAATGGTGAGCGGAATCAATAACAAGGAAAAAAATACAGGATGTTCCATTCAAGAAAAGGAAATTCATAGCTGCCTTTGTGTAACCCTTCGTACAATTGAAAATATCCAGGACTGTTCTGGTAAAACCAGTGGGAATGGTCACCTCACAGTGATAATCTATTTTTGTAATAGAAGTTTCAATGAACTAATGAAAAATGCAGTAGAAGAATGGAGTCCATCACATACCCCATTGCACGCTATAATCTTCTGAGCCGAAATCTTCGCTATCTCGAATTGTGTGCAACATAGCTGACTAACAGACTTCTAGTGGACAAAAATATCTGTACGATTTTAGACAGCCAGACTGCTCAAAGAGCGCTGGGCTCATACAAAATTACTTCTTAGCTTGTATGGACCAGGGGGTTAGAGAAACGACATAGAGCCGACATCCTTGCAAAAAATGGAGCGGAATCTGTGTTCATATAGAACCAGAACCAGACTCTTTGGTTATCACCAGTGTTGTCAAAACCATTATTTCGGACTGGGAAGAGAAAAAAAGATTCACGCACAGGCTACCAGGGATTGCATATTAGAAGGTGTTTCTACCTAAACCCCCAGAAAACACAACTGAACAGATCCTGGAATGGAGTAGGAACGACGAACGGATATAATTCTGACGGGACTGCTTACAGGACATTGTCCTCTAAGATATCACCTCGGATCGATAGATCTGAATCAACAAACGGACTTACATACATTCATACATACATACATATTACATACATACTGTTCATGCCCTTGCTAAGAGAGGATAACGTTAAACATATTTGGTTACACCAGAACCTAATCATCTCTAGAGGTGAGCCACAATAGACCCATCATGAGTCGCAGTGGAGGGGCGGCATTACTAAGCCCCACTTGCATCAAACCTGCACTAACCGTCCCCATCACACTGATCTTGTGGATAATTTCCGGCGTACTTCCGAAGGTGTCATAGAGTGGTTATTGACGTTCATGCGCAGAACACCTGAATACCTCACCTGCGCAGCAGCTCTGATGTCATTCGCCACCCGAACGTTGTCGATCGAGTTCTGCACGTCGTGCCCGTTGGGCAGCTGTTGCTTGCCCTCGGCCGCGATCAGCGAATCCCTGTCGATGGCGACGATCGCAGTGGTGGTGCCGCCCAGGACTGCCCCTCCTGCCCCTAGGCTGCCGCCCCTCGCGGCTCTGTTGTTGTTGGAGTTCTCGGTGGTGGCGGTCAGCGAGGTCACGTAAATCGGGGAGTTCTTGATGAAGCCGTTCAGTTCTTCGCCTGAAGTTGTGGTCTGATTCAGCTGAAAGGGTTTTTCGACCGTTACTTTGGGAACAGAGTGGTGCCCTAACTTCATCTCGATAGTTAGTCAATGGATAGACCAATATGGAATCAGGGACAAACAAGTTCAGAATATTGAAATGAAATGAAATGAAATAATGGAGGAAGTCGGCCCTCCTAATGCATTCTTCAACGAAAAAGACAATAAAACCAACATTTTAATTTCAATTCAATAATTGCTCTAGAATTCTATAGGAAAACACGAGAGACATTTATTTTTATATATTACGTTGGATACAGTAACTATAAACATTGATGTCAAAAATCACTGGCGCATCAGGTAAATCAGAATGGAATGTTTTTATTGGGTCACCCTATATGTACTTCAGCAAATTTCTGAAGGATTGGCCTGATATTGGACTGATCATAATGTCAACGAATTTTGTGTTTTTCAAACGAAATATAAGAAAATACCTGATAACTTGAATAAAATTGATTGCCAATAAGAAGAATGTTCAATAAGTGCATTTTGGGGCAGATCATAAATCTGTCGTTACAACTATATTGAAATAATTATCAAAATCACGATTTTCATTTCTATTAGAGCAAATCGCAAAGAATCTAGAAAAATGAAAGGTTGCCCACACTAAAGTATACAATAATTATTCCTCAAACTGTGCCCATACCTACAAAAAGCAATTTAC